>SJYG01000030.1:6224267-6242518 GCA_006410535.1 Litocranius walleri | reverse complement strand
CCATCACCTCCACTAGCTTTGTTCATAGTGATGCTTTCTAAGGCCCACTTGACTTCACATTCCAGGATGTCTGGCTCTAGATGAGTGATCACACCATCATGATTATCTGTGTCGTGAAGATCTTTTTTGTACAGTTCTTCTGTGTATTCTTGCCACCTCTTCTTAATATCTTCTGCTTCTGTTAGGTCCATACCATTTCTGTCCTTTATCAAGCCCATCTTTGCATGAAATGTTCCCTTGGTATCTCTAATTTTCTTGAAGAGATCCCTAGTCTTTCCCATTCTGTTGTTTTCCTCTATTTCTTTGCATTGATCGCTGAAGAAGGCTTTCTTATCTCTTGCTATTCTTTGGAACTCTGCATTCAGATGCTTATATCTTTCCTTTCCTCCTTTGCTTTTCACCTCTCTTCTTTCAACAGCCATTTGTAAGGCCTCTCCAGACAGCCATTTTGCTTTTTTGCATTTCTTTTCCATGGGGATGGTCTGGATCCCTGTCTCCTGTACAGTGTCATGAACCTTATTCCGTAGTTCATCAGGCACTCTATCTATCAGATCTAGTCCCTGAAATCTATTTCTCATTTTCACTGTATAATCATAGGGACTTGATTTAGGTCATACCTGAATGGTCTAGCAGTTTTCCCTACTTTCTTCAATTTAAGTCTGAATTTGGTAATAAGGAGTTCATAATCTGAGCCACAGTCAGCTCCCGATCTTGTTTTTGTTGACTGTATAGAGCTTCTCCATCTTTGGCTGCAAAGAATATAATCAATCTGATTTAGGTGTTGACCATCTGGTGATGTCCATGTGTAGAGTCTTCTCTTGTGTTGTTGGAAGAGGGTGTTTGCTATGACCAGTGCATTTTCTTGGCAAAAATCTGTTAGTCTTTGCCCTGCTTCATTCCACATTCCAAGGCCAAATTTGCCTGTTACTGCAGGTGTTTCTTGACTTCCTACTTTTTCATTCCAGTCCCCTATAATGAAAAGGACATCTTTTTTGGATGTTAGTTCTAGAAGGTCTTGTAGGTCTTCATAGAACCGTTCAACCTCAACTTCTTCAGCATCACTGGTTGGGGCATAGACTTGGATTACTGTGATATTGAATGGTTTGCCTTGGAAATGAACAGAGATCATTCTGTCATTTTTGAGATTGCATCCAAGTACTACGTTTCAGACTCTTTTGTTGACCATGATGGCTACTCCATTTCTTCTGAGGGATTCCTGCCCGCAGTAGTAGATATAATGGTCATCTGAGTTAAATTCACCCATTCCAGTCCATTTTAGTTCGCTGATTCTTAGAATGTCAGTGTTCACTCTTGCCATCTCTTGTTTGACCACTTCCAGTTTGCCTTGATTCATGGACCTGACATTCCAGTTTCCCATGTAATATTGCTCTTTACAACATCAGACCTTGCTTCTATCACCAGTCATATCCTCAGCTGGGTATTGATTTTGCTTTGGCTCCATCCCTTCATTCTTTCTGGAGTTATTTCTCCACTGATTTCCAGTAACGTGTTGGGCACCTACTGACCTGGGGAGTTCCTCTTTCAGTATCCTATAATTTTGCTTTTCCTACTGTTCATGGGGTTTTCAAGGCAAGAATACTGAAGTGGTTTGCCATTCCCTTCTCCAGTGGACCACATTCTGTCAGACCTCTCCCCCATGACCCGCCCATCTTGGGTTGCCCCGTGGGCATGGCTTGGTTTCATTGAGTTAGACAAGGCTGTGGTCCTAGTGTATTAGATTGACTGGTTTTCTGTGAGTATAGTTTCAGTGTGTCTGCCCTCTGATGCCCTCTTGCAACACTTAACCATCTTATTTGGATTTCTCTTACCTTGGGTGTGGGACATCTCTTCACAGCTGCTCCAGCAAAGCACAGCCGCTGTTCCTTACCTTGGACGAAGGGTATCTCCTCACTGCTGCCCTTCCTGACCTTCAACGTGGGATAGCTCCTCTAGGCCCTCCTGCGCCCAGGCAGCCACCGCTCCATGGATGTGGGGTTGCTCCTTCCGGCCGCCACCCCTGGCCTTGGACGCGGGGTAGCTCCCCTACGCTGTTCCTGTGTCTTTGCAGCCTGGCACTCTCAGCCGCTGCCCCTAACCTCGGACGTGGGGTAACTCCTCTTGGCTGCTGCCCTTCTGGCATGGGGTCCTCCTGGCTTCTGCCCCTGACCTCGGACATGGAGTAGCTCTTCTCGCCCGCGCTTAGTGCGCTGGTCGCAGCCGCTCACGCTTAGACTAGAATATTTTCCATCAAATTGGCACATGAGAGACTTTAAGACCATGCAACCCTGGATTCACTGAGGCGTTACTGAGAGACATGAGCTGAGACTGTGAGGAACATCGCAAAGTGCTGGGTGGGAGTAGGGAAACATGGACCAAGGAAGACGCCAAGTTTAGCAATAAGAGGCTGTGACAATGGAGCAATATTTACCAAAGGATCTGGTTTAGAATTTGTCTGAAGAATTTTATTGTTAGTAAGATAGTGATAGAAATGAGTTTACCAGGCTCTGGGCTTTATGAATTGCGTTATTGTTTTATTATTTCTCTCTGTTTTTTTTTTTTCATTGAGCTAAGGTTATTTCCTCTTGTAATTGTGTACCTATAATTTGTGCAAATGTATAATTCTAGAAATTTGTACAGCCCATGGGACAAATCAGCCTCCACTGGAGGATTAGCCTCAAATGTAAATCACCAGAAAGCCACTTCTCTCATGTTGTGTAGTATAGAGAAACTCTTAAGACTGTCTTATGGATCTGCCTGGCTAGTTTATTACCACGTAATGTTTGGTAGATTTGTAATATTTCACCATTCTGGTGAATGCCAACATGGCAGACTGTATAAAGTGGTACCTGAACTATTGAAAGGTGCTTATTGCATACCAAGTCTTTGCTCAGGTTCGGAGGTAAGGGACTGGTAGCAAGGGAGGGAATCTGGGAGGCAGTTTGTCATGGCTCTGCAACTGCTCAATTGATTGGCTCCATAGCTTCCTCATCCATAAATTGCTGCTGCTGCTGCTAAGTTGCTTCAGTTGTGTCCGACTCTGTGCGACCCCATAGATGTCAGTCCACCAGGCTCCCTGTTTCTGGGATTCTCCAGGCAAAAACACTGGAGTGAGTTGCCATTTCCTTCTCCAGTGCATGAAGGTGAAAAGGGAAAATGAAGTCGCTCAGTCTTGTCCTCCTCTTAGCGACCCCATGGACTGCAGCCTACCAGGCTCCTCTGTCCATGGAATTTTCCAGGCAAGAGTACTGGAGTGGGGTGCATCCATGAATTAAGGGAAACCAATTACAATTTGACTGTCTTAAGCATTCTAAGAGAGCTAAGTGAAGCAAGAACGAAGTAAAACCAAAACCAAACAAAAACTACTGCCTGTCTTAAATGTGTGTAGTATGAGTTGTGTGTTCATGCTTTTATTATCTTAAGCATATTATCAAGCTGATATATTTTTAAAAAATTCTTTCAAAAATTATTGGAAGTATAAACTTCATGGAATTACATGCTAGTAAGAAATACTCACTGAGTTCAAGGTAGATGATTAGTCAGATATTTTGGAAATTTTTATGGCGTAAGGAAAGGATAAGCTATGTGGAGGGGCACTGCTAGTGTGTGCTTTGGGGATGTTGGTGTTGAGAATGGATTCTGCCAGGGAATTTGTTAGTCATTGACATGCAAACTGCCTTTCCAGAATTGCAAGTATTCTTATCCATTTGTTAAAGGAAAATTGGATGAGCACTCCACATTTCTTGCCATATAGCAAATACAGATAAACAAACCCAGGTTTTCACAGCGTGTTTGGTCAATGTGAAGAATGATGGTAGAACTGATAGTTGACCTGGAGATTATTTCCAGTGCTATCATTTTTGTTATAATGATGTTATGGTAACAATTACACTTTATGCAGAATTTTCTCCTCCTCATTTGTAGATGCCTTAATCATTTAGATAATATGCCTGCATCATTTTTTCTTTGAAAGCTTTTTAGTGATTTGGGCAATATTTTGCATTTTATTGTGATTATTTAACATGCATAAGTAGAGTTCCAGTTTGTTTTCATTACTAGAACTTTTGTCCAACCCTTTGACACAAATAATTTGATGGTGCTATTTGTGGTGGTGGTGAGTTAATAAACAGATAATAGATTAAACGGTTTCCCTGGTGGCTCAGCTGGTAAAGAATCTGCCCGCAATGTAGGAGACCTGGGTTTGATCCCTGGGTTGGGATGATCCCACTCAGTATTCTGGCCTGGAGAATTTCATGGACTGTATAGTCATAGGGCCACAAAGAGTCAGACACGACTGAGCAACTTTCACTTTCAGATTAAATATCATTTCAAATAACATGTGTTTGAGGTGAACAAATGAATTATTTGATTTGGAAAAAGCAAAAGACATTTTTACTGTGCATATTAGTATTATGTCAATCTCTATAGAAGACATTTTGTGGTTATAAAAAAATCATTAAAATGCAGTTAAACTCTTTGGACATATTTCTTTAAAAATGTTCTATAGTTCACACTTTTTGTTGCAGGAAGGGGGACCACTTAAGAGTGGGCTCTTGTCTGACACTGAGAAATGAATTGTCTGAGGAGGCACATGGGCTGACAAAGCAAGAGATTTTATTGGCAAGGGGTGCCTGGGTGGAGAGCAGTAATGTAAGGGAATCCAGGAGAGCTGCTCTGCCCCATGGCTCACAGCCTCGGGCTCTGTGGTGATGAGATTAGTTTCCGGGTTGTCTCTGGACAATCATTCTGACTCAGGTCCTTCCTGTTGGTACAGGCATTGCTCAGTCAAGATGGATTCCAGTGAGGAGGATTCTGGGAAGTTGGTAGGACATAGGGATTGGTGTCTCCTTTGAAGCTTTCCCAAATTCTTCTGGTTGGTGGTGGCTTGTTAGTTTCATGTTCTTTACCAGGACCTCCTGTCATAAAATAAATCATGCAGAAGGTTACTGTGGTGCCTGACCAGGACGAGTGGTTTCAGTTGGTGTTTCCCCCTAACATTTTCACTGAGCTAGACAGGGCTTCCTCTTGCTTGGTCTGAATTAAAGAAGGTTATGACCAACCTAGATAGCATGTTCAAAAGCAGAGATGTTACTTTGCCAACAAAGGTCTCGTCAAGGCTATGGTTTTTCCAGTGGATGTGAGAGCTGGACTATAAAGAAAGCTGAGCACCAAAGAACTGATGCTTTTGAACTGTGGTGTTGGAGAAGACTCTTGAGAGTCCCTTGGACTGCAAGGAGATCCAACCAGTCCATTCTGAAGGAGATCAACCCTGGGATTTCTTTGGAAGGAATGATGCTAAAGCTGAAACTCCAGTACTTTGGCCACCTCATGCGAAGAGTTGACTCATTGGAAAAGACTCTGATGCTGGAAGGGATTGGAGGCAGGAGGAGAAGGGGACGACAGAGGATGAGATGGCTGGATGGCATCACGGACTCGATGGACATGAGTTTGAGCAAGCTCCTGGAGATGGTGACGGAAAGGGAAGGCTGGTGTGCTGCAGTCCTTGGGGTCTCAAAGAGTTGGACATGACTGAGCGACTGAACAAGAACAACAATACTTAATTAAGCTTCTCTGGTGTCTTATCAGTAAAGAATCTACCTGCCAGTGCAAGAGATTCAAGTTCTATCTCTAGGTCATGAAGAGCCCCTGAAGAAGGAAGTGGCAACCCACTCTGGTTTTCTTGATGGGAAATTCCATGGACAGAGGAACAGTCCATGGGATTGCAAAGAGTCACGACTTAGCAACTAAACAACAATTAGTTAACTAAACAACAATTAGTTAGCTAAACGATTAGTTAGGTTAAGCAACAACTTCACTAATTTTTTACAATGAGGGTTAGAATCAATCAAGATAAAAGCAAGACGAAGGGGAGAGCCTACAAAGAGTTATGGTGTTAGCATGTTAATTACTGATTTTATCTCCGGTATTTTGTCTGGCAAACAGTCCTTGGCTGGTGGGCAAGTCACAAAGAATGTTGGCTTGGTGCTTTTTCTTTGACAGCCTGATGGTGTAACAAATTTGTAGGCTGCTGTCAGTGTCTTCCTTCATGTACCTTTCTACCTGTGCTTTTATTATCCCTGAAAATCAGGGAAGAATGAAATTTTCTATGAGACTGACATAAGAAAAAACAAAAATGGTACAAATGAACTTATTTACAAAATACAGTTACAGATGTAGAAAACAATCTTATGATTACTAAGAGGGAACAGTAGGGAAGGGATAAATTGGGAGATTGGGATTCATATATACACACTACTATTATAAAATAGATAATTAAGAAGTACCTATTTTATAGCACAGGGAACTCTACTCAGTGCTCTGTGATGACCTATATGGGAAAATAATCTAAAAAAGAATGGATATATGTATATGCATAGCTGTACAGTAGACACGTTGTAAATCAGCTATACGCCAATTAAATTTTCTAAAAAGTTTAAAAACAAAACAAGCTCTGTAGTGGAGATGTGAATTACAGAGATTCTCTTGATTGATAAACGAATGTAAACTACCTTTCTGCAAACATAAACTTCAGATAAGCTGATCCGATTCCTTCTGTCATCTCTTAGTAGTCCATTAATAAAAGAGAATTTCAAAGAAGGATAGAGCAACCTGGCTTTATTGCTATCAAGAGAGATTCATATTTTAGATACACCCCAAATGTTTATTGTTGGGGTAATGGAAGCTGTTGCATGGAGACAGTGCTAAAGATCATCATGTTATTCAGATAAGCACTTAATCTTTTAAAAATTTAATTTCAGTTTTGTACATTTCAGAGGTTAAAAGTATGTAGACTAGATGAGTTATCTTAATTGATTTCAAAGTCTTGCTAGCAAATACTATTATATATATGTAAAATTTTTTTTAATGGGAATGGTTTGCCTCTCTTGATATTACCTTGCTTAGATGTGGTAATAATAATTGTTTCAGAAATGACAGCGTAAAATATTGGAGTAGGAAAGACTCTTCAAGCATCCAGACTTCTTTCATGTATCAGAAGGAAGGTCTTAGAAACATGTTAGAGTAATTTGCAGCTGAGTGCAGACTGGAATCCAAGTCCCCCTGTTTCAGAGGACAGACACATTTCTTCCAAATAACCATCCAGACTCCTGTTTTATGTCTGTAGTATTTACTCATTTTCTTGTAAAATCAGATGTAGATAAAGGCACATGCCTAAAATTAGTCATTCAAGGTTAATTAGAAAGATTGTCATACGTAATCTTTCTGATCTAATGTTTTGATTTCCTTGAAGTTTACATAATCCATTATGTTTGTCTTTTTCTTCCACATCTACCTTTATTGATTTCTTCCATTTTATAAAACCCTAGTGCTTTGATAAAAGTTAGCCTACATTTGATCAACCTAACCTTGAGCATTGTACTTCCAGAGGAAAAGGAGTCGCAAAACAAACCCCGTTTTCTGAACTGGGCCTTATTCCCGTTTATTGGAGCAATGTCCGTTGCCGAGGAGATGAAGAAAATATACTGCTTTGTGAAAAGACATCTGGCAGGGCAGGGCGTGTTCTGAGAAGATGGCAGCTGCTGTCCTGTGTAGCTTTCCCCATGGTAAAAAAAAATTATGCTCTTGCTTCACTTTTATTCTGTTTTCAGCATTCCAGATGAAAAACGTGTCTTAGTTAAATGTTTTCCTAGGCATTTAAATACAGACTTGAGTCTGAATCGTCACGGTCTATCAACAATCTGATTAGTATTCAAAGGAATTAATCTAACAGATGGATTTACATTTGAACTCAGTTTTTTTTTTTTAATTTGAATTTATTTATTTTAATTGGAGGCTAATTACTTTACATCATTGTACTGGTTTTGCCATACATCAACATGAATCCACCACAGGTGTACACGTGTTCCTTATCCTGAACCCCCCTCCCACCTCCCTCCCCATACCGTCCCTCTGGGTCATTCCAGTGCACCAGCCCCAAGCATCCTGTATCCTGCATCGAACCTGGACTGGCGATTCATTTCACATAGGGTATTATACATGTCTCAATGCCATTCTCCCAAATAATTCCACCCTCTCACTCTCCCACGGAGTCCAAAAGACTTCAGTACATCTGTGTCTCTTTTGCTGTCTCGCATACAGGGTTATGGTTTCCGTCTTTCTAAATTCCATATATATGCGTTAGTATACTGTATTGGTGTTTTTCTTTCTGGCTTACTTCACTCTGTATAATAGGCTCCAGTTTCATCCACATCATTAAAACTGATTCAGATGTATTCTTTTTAAGGGCTGAGTAATACTCCATTGTGTATATGTACCACAACCTTCTTATCCATTCATCTGCTGATGGACATCTCATGTCCTGGCTATTATACACAGTGCTGCGATGAACATTGGGGTACACATGTGTCTCTTTCAATTCTGGTTTCCTCGGTGTATATGCCCAGCAGTGGGATTGCTGGATCATAAGGCAGTTCTATTTCCAGTTTTTTAAGGAATCTACACACTGTTCTCCATAGTGGCTGTATTAGTTTGCATTCCCACCAACAGTGTAAGAGGGTTCCCTTTTCTCCACACTCCCTCCAGCATTTATTGCTTGTAGACTTTTGGATCACAGCCATTCTGACTGGCGTGAGATGGTACCTCATTGTGGTTTTGATTTGGATTTCTCTGATAAAGAGTGATGTTGAGCATCTTTTCATGTGTTTGTTAGGCATCTGTATATCTTCTTTGGAGAAATGTCTATTTAGTTCTTTGGCCCATTTTTTGATTGAGTTGTTTATTTTTCTGGAATTGAGCTGCAGGAGTTGCTTGTATATTTTTGAGATTAATTGTCAGTTGCTTCATTTGCTATTATTTTCTCCCATTCAGAAAGCTGTCTTTTCACCTTGCTTATAGTATCTTTTGTTGTGCAGAAGCTTTTAATTTTAATTAGGTTCCATTTGTTTATTTTTGCTTTTATTTCCAGTATTCTGGGAGGTGGGTCATAGAGGATCCTGCTGTGATTTATGTCAGAGAGTGTTTTGCCTATGTTCTCCTCTAGGAGTTTTATAGTTTCTGGTCTTACATTTAGATCTTTAATCCATTTTGAGTTTATTTTTGTGTGTGGTGTTAGAAAGTATTCTGGTTTCATTCTTTTACAAGTGGTTGACCAGTTTTTCCAGTACCACTTGTTAAAGAGATTGTCTTTTCTCCATTGTATATTCTTGCCTCCTTTGTCAAATATAAGGTGTCTATAGGTGTGTGGATTTATCTCTGGGCTTTCTATTTTGTTCCACTGATCTATATTTTTGTCTTTGTGCCAGTACTATAGTGTCTTGATGACTGTGGCTTTGCAGTAGAGCCTGAAGTCAGGCAGGTTGATCCCTCCAGTTCCATTCTTCTTTCTCAAGATTGCTTTGGCTATTTGAGGTTTTTTGTATTTCCATTCAAATTGTGAAATTATTTGTTCGAGCTCTGTGAAAAACACCAGTGGTAGCTTGATAGGGGTTGCGTTGGATCTGTAGATTGCTTTGGGTAGTATACTCATTTTCACTGTATTGATTAAACATTTTTTGGTTGCACCGAGTCTTTACTGCTGTGCACGCGCTCTCTCTCGTTGCAGTAAGTAGGGGCTGCTCTCTAGTTGCAGTGCACAGGCTTCTCATTGAGATGGCTTTTCTTGTTGTGGAGCACAGGCTCTAGAGCATTCAGGCTTTAGTAGTTGTGAAGCTTGGGCCTAACTGTTCCCTAGCATGTGGGATCATCCCAGATCAGGGATTGAACTGATGTCTCCTGCATTGCAAGGCAAACTCTTAACCACGAGATTACCTGGGAAGTCCTGACATCACTTCACATACGTTCTGTTTTAATATAATTTGTTTATAGGATTATTATATACTGCATATGAAACACTTATTTAGGTAATGAAAAATTGTGATGGAATCAAGTTAAAAATCATCTTGAAACCAAAAATAAAATACAGCAACTACAGCAAAATATTTTCACTTTATAGAATAGAATAGAATCATAGTTATTAGTGTTCTTCTTTGAAGATAGCACAGTCCATAAAACAAATCGGTACCTTGGATAAGGGCTCCTTCTATGCATGATGTCCTAGGCATTCAGTTTAGTTCAGTTGCTCAGTCGTGTTTGACTGTTCGCAACCCAGTGGACCATGGCATGCCAGGCCTCTCTGTCCATCACTAACTCCTGGAGTTTACTCAAACTCATCTCCATTGAGTCAGTGATGCCATCGAACCATCTCATCCTCTGTTGTCCCCTTCTCCTCTTGCCTTCAGTCTTTCCCAGCATCAGGGTCTTTTCAAATGAGTCAGCTCTTCACATCAGGTAGCCAAAGTATTGGACCTTCAGCTTCAACATCAGTCCTTCCAGTGAACACTCAGGACTGATCTCCTTTAGGATGGACTGGTTGGATCTCCTTGCTGTCCAAGGGACTCTCAAGAGTCTTCTCCAACACCACAGATCAAAAACATCAATTCTTCGGTGCTCAGCTTTATAGTCCAACTCTCACATCCATACATGACCACTGGAAAAACCATAGCCTTGACGAGACAGACCTTTGTTGGCAAAGTAATGTCTCTGCTTTTGAATATACTATCTAGGTTGGTCACCAGTTTCCTTCCAAGGAGGAAACGTCTTTTAATTTCATGGCTGCAGTCACCATCTGCAGCATTGGTGATTAGTATATGGTTTCAGTATACAGATGTGGGTATGATCATGTGAACAGAAGCAGCGGGAGAAGCTCCCTTTGCTAGTTATTTTTCCTTGTTTGGGATATTCTTTCTAGGCTTTTAGTTTCACAATGGTGGGTGGGTTTTCTGGAGTCCATGGTTGTTTTAACGTGTGACTGCAGCCTGTGGTTATCACACCTTTTTGGATTTTCTTGGAGATAGCAGTGTGATCAGATGTCCCAGGTCTTAGAATGCCAGCAGACAGCCAAGGGCAATGGTTTCTGATTGAGTACAAGTATCAAGGAAGGAATTGACACGCTCCCTCTGCAAAACATAGGAAGATCCAAGCTTGGGTCGTTCCTGTGAACTGACTGGAAGACCCAGTGGAAGTGGTGCAAGATCTCATACAAGGGTGTGCTTGGAGAGCTGCAATTCTTTTGTGGGTGCAAGATGCATCCTGAATCTTTATGTCGGGTAAGTTTTTCCTTTTCTTCCTTTGCCTCTCCACCTCTTGGTAATCCTACCTTTGGCAAATACGTGTTTACACTTTGCTACCGCAGGGATGCTCTGAATCAGACTCAGCGGTGCACTGTTTTTTGTAGACATTGCTTGTATTCTGTGTTCAACCTAACTGGTAAAATATGTTAACATTTTTCAAGTAGTGAAGTAAGTAAAATTTTGAGAACAATCCTTTTTTTCAGGATCTCTGTCTACTCTTTTTTTGAAAAAGCTCTCCATTCTCTATAATCTATCCACTTGTTTATACTCTGGCTGCAAAGATAAATTTAAGGTTGGTGTAAGCATATATATCGGAGAAGGCAATGGTACCTCACTCCAGTACTCTTGCCTGGAAAATCCCATGGATGGAGGAGCCTGGTGTGCTGCAGTCCATGGGGTTGCTACTAGTTGGACATGACTGAGCAACTTCACTTTCACTTTTCACTTACATGCATTGGAGAAGGAAATGGCAACCCACTCCAGTGTTCTTGCCTGGAGAATCCCAGGGACAGAGGAGCCTGGTGGGCTGCCGTCTATGGGGTCGCACAGAGTCAGACACGACTGAAGTGACTTAGCAAGCATATATATATATCAAAGGTTGAGATAAATTAGAAGTGGGAGTATAAAAATGTGCTTTTATGGTAAATTAAATGAGAATATGAAAACAAATAGCTCAAATCAGCAAACACTGAGTCTGTCTTAAGGCACAGCGGCAGACCTTTAATATTAATACTTTCTTTTAGTTTGGAATTTACATTTAGCATCTTGGCATGTAGCACTTTCCCAACACTTACAAAGTAGAAGATCATATCTGAGTATTGGACTTAGGAAATATCAATATAAACGAAAATGTCTGGGAGTTTTATTTATCCATAAGTTAAATATGAGTCAACTACTTCACTGAAATTTCTTTCAAATGATTTTCTGTGTGTGTGTATTTGTTGAGAAGATGTGAGATGGTGACTAAATTTTGTCTTTGAGCTTCTTAATATTTTCACAAATACTTATACAACAGTGTAAAAACTACATTTAAAAATAAAGCACAACATTTAAAAAAATGTAACGTAATTATGCCATAATGTTTCTAGGTTGTAGATAATTTTAAATTTCCTCTTAAATTTTTTTGATTTTCTGTTTTCTCCAAGCTTANGTGTGTGTGCACTGGAGTGTGTGTGCACTGGAGTGTGTGTGCATTGGAATGTGTGTGCACTGGAGTGTGTGCATTGGAGTGTGTGTGCACTGGAGTGTGTGCATTGGAGCATGTGTGCACTGGAGTGTGTGAGCATTGGAATGTGTGTGCACTGGAGTGTGTGTACACTGGAGCATGTGAGCACTGGAGCGTGTGTCCCCTAGAGTGTGTGTGCAAGTGATTGTGTATGTGCACTGGAGTGTGTGTGCATTGGAGTGTGTGTGCATTGGAATGTGTGAGCATTGGAGCGTGTGAGCACTGGAGCATGTGTCCACTGGAGTGTGTGTGCAAGTGATTGTGTGTGTGCACTGGAGTGTGTGTGCATTGGAGTGTATGTGCACTGGAGTGTGTGTGCACTGGAGCGTGTGAGCACTGGAGCGTGTGTCCACTGGAGTGTGTGTGCAAGTGATTGTGTGTGTGCACTGAAGTGTGTGTGCATTGGAATGTGTGTGCACTGGAGTGTGTGAGCATTGGAGTGTGTGAGCACTGGAGCGTGTGTCCACTGGAGTGTGTGTGCAAGTGATTGTGCGTGTGCACTGGAGTGTGTGTGCATTGGAGTGTGTATGCACTGTAATGTGTGTGCATTGGAGTGTGTGTGCACGTGACTGTGTGTGTACACTGGAGCATGTGTGCACGTGCTTGTGTATGTGCACTGGAGTGTGTGTGCATTGGAATGTGTGTGCACTGGAGTGTGTGAGCATTGGAATGTGTGTGCACTGGAGTGTGTGAGCATTGGAGTGTGTGTGCACTGGACTGTGTGTGCACTGGAATGTGTGTGTGCACTGGAGTGTGTGTGCAATGGAATGTGTGTGCACTGGAGTGTGTGAGCACTGGAGTGTGTGTGCACTGGAGTGTGTGTGCACTGGAGCGTGTGTGCACATGCTTGTGTGTGTGAGGTGGGGACAGGCCTATTGACACTCAGCTGCTCAGGGTGATCCTATGCTCTTCTGACTTAACCGTGAACATGGACACGGACGTGCCAGGCCTCCCTTTAGTAACACACAATGATGGGTTTTATGTCCACTTCCTGAGCAGCTCTGGCACAAAAAGCTCCCCTCATTCACACCTGGAGAAGCAGGAGATCATCTGGTTCATGAGCCAAAGCTCAGGCGTCTTGCGAAGCTCTGGGCCACGTCCACCTCTGGTTTCTCCGAGCCCCAGGGGTTATCATGTGCTGTGAAAGGCCAGTGCCCAATTCCAGCTCAGGATTAAGGAAATGATTTCAGTAGATTCAACACGATTTGCTAGTTGGAAGTGTGACCTCCCTTGGGTGTGTCACCTTGAAGGGGGCCGTGAGAGCTCCCTGAGACGTCGTCTCTGGGGCCAGACTTTGCCCAAACAGCCAGGTGCAGTTTGCTCTGACTTGGCTCTGATGCCTGCAGGGAAGGCCCTTCACAGCTGCCCTGGCAGGTGTCTTGGAGCTCAGCTCTGCTCATCACAGGGTCTCCCAAGGTTCCTCCTAGACCGCCGTCATCCCTCTCGGCAGGTGCCCTTCCTGAATCAGTCCCAGGACTTCCTAATAAGAGGAATGAGGAGAGTCTGTGATGCCCTTGAGAGGCAGGCATGGCCAGGTTCATGCACTCCACAAGGTCAAGTACTCCCGTTCTGCACCCTTCACATGCGTTCTCTGAAAACATGTGCCCCACAGGGACTAAATGGCACTGTCTCCAGACCTCTCTGTTTCCAGCAGACACCTCCTCCAGGCGCTCTTCTGGGATTGCGTGCATGGTGTTTAGGTTGATGGCTGCTCCCACCTGGAACGCCATCCTGAGTATTCAGTCTTGGCAGAATGTGAAGTCATCTCTGAGACTCTGGTTAAGGAGAGGGTATGACAAGCTGGATCCTAAGGTTATCATTGTTGCATTTTTTATTATTATGCATTTATTTGTGAAATCTACTCACTATGATTCGATGAGCAAGCAGATAATGCTTTTCCCTTCTTTCCCCTTTTTGGGACTCCTGGCTCAAAGGATTCTCCCTCCCTCTCTCTCTGTCTTAAAGTTCATATCCAAATACTGGTGCCCTGACCTCTACCCTAAAATTCTATTGTTGAGGCAGTAGGAGTGTGGATTGGAGAAGAATTTCCAGACACAGAGCTTTTCAGAAGGGAGCGAGTTTATTAGGAACAAAGACCAGAGATAACGTGGGCACTGCGAGCACAGCATGCTGACCTCCTCTCAAACCAAGGAAAGCTGACAATTTTTGTGAGTAAAGAGCCAACTTTTATAGCCTCAGGTAAGTAAGTAAGTGAAGTCACTCAGTCGTGTCCGACTCTTTGCGACCCCATTGTGTGTGCAATGGAATGTGTGTGCACTGGAGTGTGTGAGCACTGGAGTGTGTGTGCACTGGAGTGTGTGTGCACTGGAGCGTGTGTGCACATGCTTGTGTGTGTGAGGTGGGGACAGGCCTATTGACACTCAGCTGCTCAGGGTGATCCTATGCTCTTCTGACTTAACCGTGAACATGGACACGGACGTGCCAGGCCTCCCTTTAGTAACACACAATGATGGGTTTTATGTCCACTTCCTGAGCAGCTCTGGCACAAAAAGCTCCCCTCATTCACACCTGGAGAAGCAGGAGATCATCTGGTTCATGAGCCAAAGCTCAGGCGTCTTGCGAAGCTCTGGGCCACGTCCACCTCTGGTTTCTCCGAGCCCCAGGGGTTATCATGTGCTGTGAAAGGCCAGTGCCCAATTCCAGCTCAGGATTAAGGAAATGATTTCAGTAGATTCAACACGATTTGCTAGTTGGAAGTGTGACCTCCCTTGGGTGTGTCACCTTGAAGGGGGCCGTGAGAGCTCCCTGAGACGTCGTCTCTGGGGCCAGACTTTGCCCAAACAGCCAGGTGCAGTTTGCTCTGACTTGGCTCTGATGCCTGCAGGGAAGGCCCTTCACAGCTGCCCTGGCAGGTGTCTTGGAGCTCAGCTCTGCTCATCACAGGGTCTCCCAAGGTTCCTCCTAGACCGCCGTCATCCCTCTCGGCAGGTGCCCTTCCTGAATCAGTCCCAGGACTTCCTAATAAGAGGAATGAGGAGAGTCTGTGATGCCCTTGAGAGGCAGGCATGGCCAGGTTCATGCACTCCACAAGGTCAAGTACTCCCGTTCTGCACCCTTCACATGCGTTCTCTGAAAACATGTGCCCCACAGGGACTAAATGGCACTGTCTCCAGACCTCTCTGTTTCCAGCAGACACCTCCTCCAGGCGCTCTTCTGGGATTGCGTGCATGGTGTTTAGGTTGATGGCTGCTCCCACCTGGAACGCCATCCTGAGTATTCAGTCTTGGCAGAATGTGAAGTCATCTCTGAGACTCTGGTTAAGGAGAGGGTATGACAAGCTGGATCCTAAGGTTATCATTGTTGCATTTTTTATTATTATGCATTTATTTGTGAAATCTACTCACTATGATTCGATGAGCAAGCAGATAATGCTTTTCCCTTCTTTCCCCTTTTTGGGACTCCTGGCTCAAAGGATTCTCCCTCCCTCTCTCTCTGTCTTAAAGTTCATATCCAAATACTGGTGCCCTGACCTCTATCCTAAAATTCTATTGTTGAGGCAGTAGGAGTGTGGATTGGAGAAGAATTTCCAGACACAGAGCTTTTCAGAAGGGAGCGAGTTTATTAGGAACAAAGACCAGAGATAACGTGGGCACTGCGAGCACAGCATGCTGACCTCCTCTCAAACCAAGGAAAGCTGACAATTTTTGTGAGTAAAGAGCCAACTTTTATAGCCTCAGGTAAGTAAGTAAGTGAAGTCACTCAGTCGTGTCCGACTCTTTGCGACCCCATGGACTGTAGCCTACCAGGTTTCTCCGTCCATGGGATTCTCCAGGCAAGAATACTGGAGTGGGTTACCATTTCCTTCTCCAGGAGATCTTCCCGACCCAGGGATCGATCCCAGGTCTCAAGACAAAGACAATTCCTGCTGGAAGGGGATTAGATGATCAGTTAGGGTGCAACTAGCTGAGATCTGGGGTGGGCATCTCTGTCTAATACAGTGTCAGGAAGCCTGGTGATGATGATCATGGGGTCTTTTGGCAATGGTTACAAAGGGGCTCAGCCAGCTCTGGAGGCTCTGAGCTCTGCTTCTGCAGCCTTGGGGCAAGGTCTCGCACCTGAGGCCCTGGGGGCAGGACTCAGCATCTGTTATTGCCTCCTTTTCAGTTCTCGTTCTTGGCCATTTCTTCACACCCATGGCTTCATTCAGCATCCAAGAACAAAGATAACAGGTTTTAATCTTTTTATTGTTGTTGCTTTAAAAGATGTGAAGACCACATGTTTACACAGTGAAGGGGTCAGTTCCAGACTGAGAAAGAGAGGGTGACCACAGTAAAGAGAGAGACGGGAGAACTGCTGGGTCAGCTTTGAGAAGGATGAACTTGGCAGAGAGGGGACAGGAAGGAAGGAGAGGAAAAAGAGTGAGAATCAAGATACACTTACAAGGGAGGCATCGAGACCGCCTTTCCCAGGAACAGAATGAAGGCCACTGGTTTGAGAGCGAGACCCTTGGGGATGGATGCAGGGGGTGGCTAAGGAAAGGGCACCGTTCACAGCAGCCAGTGGGAGGAGTCTTCTGGAAATGCCGAGTGTGGTATATTAAGATTACCGAGCAGCACTTGGGGGAGGCGGGCTTCGGATGGCGTGAGTTGCCGGTGCGACAGGAACACTTCGGAGCTCTGGGTGGGACGTGTCAGCTGTGGTCACCTGGGTGACACACAGCTCTAACCCCACCCAAGGTGCGCAGGCGTGTCACACGCTCTCTGTAACCTTGTTTCGCATCGAAGTTCTCCCAGCCCATTCACCCAGCTATCTGCGTGATCGTCATGCTGAGTTTCCCCGTTTTTGCCAGTTCAGCGAGTCCCACTGCTTGGTGAACGAGCCTTGAGGGGCACTGCCAGGGTGATTTCCTTCCTCACCAAGTGACTCCCGCTTTTGCAAGAACATTTGTATTTAATGACGCTCCGGGAGATCCAAGTTTCTCCACTTCTTGGGGAAGAAAGGCTAAAAATAGAGATACTTTAGAAATGTGAGTATAAATGGAACTCTCTGCCTAAATTAAACCCAGATATATTTCTGACCTCCATTGCAATTTGTCACACTGTGGTTTTAAACTCCCATCTTGTTCCCTCCGGCCCTTCTCTGCCGTCACTGCCTATGCCATTGTGTTAACATATAAGCCAACCCTTAAATGTGAGAAGAGCATTCACACTGATACTTCAGTGAGTGGATCAGAGGACACGAAGAAATAGCCCCAGCTTCTCATCTGAAGCCCAGAGGTGGGGCTGCATGCAGGCTTTTCTGAGCTCTGACCCCTTTTGGGCGTTCATGGTCTAAGCCTGCACTGCACGTGTGTCTTGCTTCTAGTTTGTGCTGACGCTTGAATGGGAGTATTTATTTTGCTCTTAATCAAAGGAATTAAATGCTGTGATCAAACTATTAGGAGCATCCACAGGAGATCGGTTCCTGGTGGGCTGTTTCTGCCAGCTGGTTCCCACTGCCTCTGGCCCTTGGCGTGTGCCCCCTGCCTGCAGTCAGGGTACCGAGGGCAGATCTTCCACGTGGGAGGAGCTTTGTCACGACCCTCTCCTGGCCCCGTGGCAGCAGAGGCCGTGTGTCTGGGTCTGTGTTTCCCTTTAGAAGAATTGCAAGGCTGCCACTCACCTTGGTTCTGGGCTTCTTCATTAGTCCCTGTGACTTGGCAAGTAATAGCTCTGTATTATATTCTTTGCAAATTAGTCATGGTATTCAAAATCTCATGAGAAAGGCAAGAGGCAGGTGTGTGCGCCGGACAGTAGCATCTGGGAGTGTGCGTGTGTGTGTCTGTTTGTGTATGTGAGACAGACAGACAGAGACAGATAGAGAGGCAACAAACCTGATATTAACACCCCTGGGGAGTCACTGCTGAGGTGAGCGACACTCACGCACCCCCCCCAGCACCCCCC
>SJYG01000030.1:6202265-6220445 GCA_006410535.1 Litocranius walleri | reverse complement strand
CTCTCTTCCCCCCATCAGTCCCTCCCTCCCCTCTCCCCTTCCCTCCCTCACTTTCTCTCTGCTCACTTGGATTTAGTTTTACCACGTTTACAGGAATAGAAGTAACTCCTAGAAAGAAAAAAAAACCCAAGGAGACAGATGTCAAGTTTGTGTCCCTTCCAAAGAGTGTCTGGACTAAACTGGACCCTGAATTGTCCCTACAACCGACTTTAATGTCAGGCTAATCCACACAAGGCTGACCTCTTGCTCATCCCAGAGCATATCACAGCCCAGGCCAGTCTTTCTAGACCTTTCAGGACCCGCTTTCCCGTTGAATCATTCCATCAATGTTAAATGCCTACCACGTGGCAGGTGCTGCTATAAGTTTTTCCACCCTAACCTATTACATCCACTCACCTATGTGACCTCAGTAATTCACTCAACCTCTCCATGCTCCAATCCCCTCATCTATAAAGACACAATGACATGGAAAATCATGCTTTTCTTAACGCACACGCTCCCTCTCACCGTACATGCCACGTCTTCACGTGAGTTCAGTAGCTCAGTTGTGTCTGACTCTGTGCGATCCTGTGGACCGTAGCCTGCTAGACTCCTCTGTCCATGGGGATTTTCCAGGCAAGAATACTAGAGTGGGTTGTCATTTCCTTTCTCCAAGAGATCTTCCCACCCCAGGGATCGAACTCACACCTCTTGAGTGTTCTGCATTGATAGACGGATTCTTTACCACTAACACCACCTGGGACGATCGTGGATTTTCAGAGACCTGGACCAGGCTTATCCTGAGAGTCTATGAACTTGCCTACCTAATAGACAAGTCTGGTCTGTGCTGTCATCCTGGGCACTTCCCCCATTTCCCTCCCACGAGCTCAGTCATATGGGCCACACCTCCCTGAGTGCACTGTGATCTGGGGGTCTTGAGGGTGGCCACATATTCTACATAACCATTCCGGAATTTAATTCAAAACTTCTTGGCATTCTAAAAATAGTCTTTTGCTTTGCTTATTTTTTATACCCCTAACAAGGCTGCCAAGTTTTTGCTTGGAGTGAAATATGAGTTAGAACTGATACACCAGGATGGTATTAATTATAGTGCCCCATATAGTAACGAAAAGCTGCGTTACGAAAATTACTAGTTAATCACATACAAATAGTGCTTGCTGTCAGCTTTTCATAGCTAAAACCAGGGCTAAATTGGGCCCCATTTGTCTTGAGCAGTGACAAAGCAGTGTTCAAAGCTGCTAAAACCTCTAAGAACGGATTATCCGAGAGGTTAATTTAGAGGCGTGAAGAGTGAAGACCGTAAGTGCAGGCGCCCTGGATTTGAGGTCAGGTTTCTTATTGTCTCTGAAACACACTGACGTTACATATTTGGAGAGTCAAGAATAAAACACCACCTTATAATGCTGCTGGAAGAGAAGCTGGTTAAAATATTCCAAGCATATTGAGTTTTTTACACTATAAATAAATCCGCTGTTTTTAAAATTTTTCTCATCAAGTTACAATAGTTGCAGTGCAATGCAGTAAAGTAATATTTAGATTTTCCCAGTGATCTAGGCTTATGACTCTGTGGTGTTTTTGTTGTTGCTTGTTTTCCTTTTTAGAAAAGTTCCTTTGTAAAGAAAGTGATTCAAATTCTGGAAAGAAATAATGATTTCTTAACAGGGACAAAGGAAAGACCCAAGGTGAGATTATAATATAATAAAAGCTCAATTGAACCAAATCAGCATTGTCCTTGGAACTTAGGAAATTCATTTTCTAAAATGAAAACTCTTCCCATAATCTCAAAGGTATGTACGTTTAATTTTTTGGTAAAAATGAATGAGTAAACAGAGTTTCATGAGCTGTTTTACAAAATTACTCAAATAATGCAGGCTTTATTTCTTGCTCTCTCTTTAAAAACTCTGGTGGATTTGGCAAGCATGCATCACATGAGGCATTAACAGAAAAAGCTTGAGAGAGTTCCAGCAACTGCTAATAAACTTTGTAAATTTTTTCAAGATAGCAGTTTTGCCTTTTAAGGGCCACTGGTTTTATCAATCATCCCCAGTTGCTAAGCTATCCCACCCTATGCCCAGTAGGAAGAAGCCTGGTCCATACAATGCTTTGCAGACCCAGGCGGTGGGCTGAGTCGACGGGCTCACGAGCAGGCGTGTGGGGCGCACAGTGAGCTTCAGACTCCCGTCTCGGTAGTCGCTGGCTCACGTTCAGGAGCGAGGAGCTTGGGAAGGTAAGGAACCTACTCGACTAACACAGAACTTATTTCTGTGTCATAAAGAAGAAGGACATGGCATTATTTCTTCTGCAGGGAAGAGCACATTTTTCCTCCACAAAGTGGTTTCCCTAAGTTCAGTTCAGTCGCTCAGTCATGTCCAACTCTTTGTGACCCCATGAATCGCAGCACGCCAGGCCTCCCTGTCCATCACCAACTCCCGGAGCTCACTCAGACTCACGTCCATTGAGTCTGTGATGCCATCCAGCCATCTCATCCTCTGCCGTCCCCTTCTCCTCCTGCCCCCAATCCCTCCCAGCATCAGAGTCTTTTCCAGTGAGTCAACTCTTCACATGAGGTGGCCAAAGTCCTGGAGTTTCAGCTTTAGCATCATTCCTTCTGAAGAAATCCCAGGGCTGGTCTCCTTCAGAATGGACTGGTTGGATCTCCTTGTACCCCAAGGGACTCTCAAAAGTCTCTCCAACACCACAGTTCAAAAGCATCAGTTCTTCGGTGCTCAGCCTTCTTCACAGTCCAACTCTCACATCCATACATGACTACTGGAAAAACCATAGCCTTGACTAGACGGAGCTTAGTCGGCAAAGTAATGTCTCTGCTTTTGAATATGCTATCCAGGTTGGTCATAACTTTCCTTCCAAGGAGTAAACGTCTTCTAATTTCATGGGTTAATATGAAGAGAAAATGGTCATGTTTTCCTTGGGTCGTCTCTGGTCTGTAGATGTGGAGAATCTCTTCTGACCTGGAGTTCAAGGAAATCCTTGAGTTCAGGGAACAATCTTAACAGTCAGGAGAATTTGACTAGACTTCATGCTGATTCTATTCCACTTCCCAGCTTCTGATTCAGTCATTTGACTTCTCTTGCTTCTGCCATGTCTGTGCCCTCCCATCATTAAACCTGAGTTCTGGATGAGTGTCTCTGATCTTTGAAAAAGAGATGCTGTTAAAATATTTATGAAGCATGTTCTTCAGGAACAAGGGGTCTGCAAAGCTCTGCAATGGAACATTATATCTTGTTTGACGCTGTCAGCCTTCCTGCTTACTTGGTGTCCTGGTGCCGGCTGTCTTGAGCTTATCCTGAGATTCCCGGACCAAATCTTATACAGCTGGGCTCTTCCTTCTGTGACGATGGGCCCACAAGGGAAGCCTACGTCAGTGCTTGCCGAAGGGTGGTTCCAGGGCTGCTTGAGTCAGAGTCATGTGGGATGTTTATTAGATACTCAGAATTCTCTCCCTCACGTCCCTACAGCATAATCTCCTGAATCATAGTCTCTGAAGATTACAGTCCAAGAACCAGCATTTAAACAAGCTGTTCAGCATGCTGAGATTAGATTGCACACCAGAATATGAGCCTGAGATATAATATAATATATAATTATATGTTATATAATCTCAGGCTCATAATTGAATAATGGAGAGAGCAAAGGAATTCAAGAAAAACATCTACTTCTCTTTCATTGACTACCCTAAAACCTTTGACTGTGTGGATCACAACAAACTGTGGAAAATTCTTAAAGAGAGGAGAATACCAGGCCACCTTACCTGCCTGCTGAGAAACCTGTATGCAGGTCAAGAAGCAAGAGTTAGTGCTGGACATGGGACAACAAACTGGTTCAAAATGCCGGGCTGGATGAAGCACAACTTGGAATCAAGATTTCCAGGAGAAATACCAATAACCTCAGATATGCAGATAACACAGGTGACACCACCCTTATGGCAGAAAGCAAAGAGGAACTAAAGAACCTTTTGATAAGAGTGAAAGAGGAGAGTGAAAAAGTTGACTTGAAACCTAACATTAGAAAAACTAAGATCATGGCATCCCATCCCATCACTTCATGGCAAATAGAAGGGGAAAATGTGGAAGCAGTGACATTTTATTTTCTTGGGCTCCAAAATCACTGTGGACAGTGAATGCAGGCATGAAATTAAAGGACTCTTGCTCTTTGGAAGGAAAACTATGACAAGCCTCAGTGGCGTATTAAAAAGCAGAGATGTCACTTTGCCAATAAAGGTCCATATAGTCAAAGCTATGTTTTTTCCAGTAGTCATGTATGGATGTGAGAGCTGGACCATAAAGAAGGCTGAGTGCCGAAGAATTGATGTTTTCGAATTGTGGTGCTGGAGAAGATTGTTGAGAGTCCCCTGGACAGCAAGGAGATCAAACCGGTCAATCCTAAAGGGAATCAACCCTGAATATTCAGTGGAAGGACTGATGTTGACGCTCCAATGTTTTGGCCACCTGATGCAAAGAGCCAGTTCATTGAGAAAGACGTTAATGCTGAGAAAGACTGAAGGCAAAGGAGAAGCGGGCAGCGGAGGGTGAGATGGTTAGAGAGCGTCACCAGCGTGATGGATGCGAACCTGAGTAAATTTCAGGAGACAGTGAAGGACAGAGGAGCCTGGCATGCTGCAGTCAGTGGGGTCACAGAGTTGGACATGACTTAGCAACAAAGAGAATTACTAGCAGATCTTCACTAAAAGAAATTCTAAAGAAAATTGTTTACAGCAAAGGATATTCATCATAGATGGAAACCCAGAAGTACACAAAGAAATACAGAAGAATGGAAAGAGTTAATTATGTGAGCAATATAAATGGATGTTGAAGGTATAAAGCAATAGTAATATATGACGGGATTTAAAATATACTTGTGGTTGAAACACAACAATAACACTGAATCTTCAGAAAATGGATGGAACTCTGAATTCTTGGCATTATCAGGGAATTAGTAAAAATAATAATTTAAATTAAATTGTATACAGGAGGAATGCATATTTTAACTTTTGGGTTAACTGCTAAAGAAATAATAAAAAGAATTTGTAATCAACAAAAAATAGAGGGAAAAGCATAACAAAATATTTGACCGATTTTAAATCAAGAAAAAAAAAAGAAGGAAAATAATCTACAGTCCGCCTTCAAGGAACCCCATGCTGCCCTACAACAGTATATATATGTACTTTCATTTTTCCTGTCCTGGAATTTGTGTTGATATACATATATTTTATTTCTTTATGTGGTCTGACCCCCACGATATGAATACATTTTGGTTACTTTTACTTTAAATAATCAGTTTTCTCTTTAGGGATATCACTGATGAACAAGCAAGTGCTGTTTGCATTCACCCACGCGGTGAGCATCCTGACAGTCACGCCTTTGCGTAGGGCCAGCTTTCATCAGGACCATCTTTTCCTTGCTCGAAGGACATCGTTAACATTTCTGTCGTGTGAGTTCTTTACGATGAATTCTTTCAATTTTAGTACATCTTGAAAGTGTCCTTATGTCTCCACGGTGGTTGAAAGATATTTTCAGGGAGTAAAGAACTCTAAGTTGACAATTTTCTTTCAGGATTTGAAAGCCGTGTCTCTCCTGTAGTCTAGTTTACCCTGCTTTGGATAGAAAATCTCCTCTCATCTTTTTCTTTGTTCTTCTGTACCTAAAGCACCTTTTTTTTCCCCTCCGGCTGCCTTTAAGATTTACTTGTTGGAACTGTGAGTTCACAGTTTTCATCAAACTTGGAAACGCTTTGGCTGTTGGTACGTCAGATAGCTTTTCTGTCCCCTCCCCCCATCTTCTGAGACTCCAGTCAGATGTGTATTTGAGGACTCAACATTGTACCACCATTCATTTATTTTAAAATTCTCCTTTCTCTTTGGCTTTCTTTTATATATATATAATTTTCAGTGTTTAGATTCTCTGATTTTTCTTCTTCAAAGTCTAATCTTTTATTACCAACCTCCATTGTATTTTTTTATAGGATTCCTAGCACTTTTCACCTCTAGAAGTTCGATTTGGGTGTTTTCTAATAAATTTCATGTCTACAACACTCTCAATCATACCTGTAGGCTCTTGAACACGTGGTGTACCATTTGACCCTTGTTTGACTGTATCGGTGCCGTTTTTTGACGGATTGACTTTCCCCTCATTGACATTTCTGCTTCTCTGTGGACTTGCTGGTTTTTGACTGGATGTCGGATGTGAATTCTGCCTTGAGTGACAGTTGGTTTTCTGTTCCTGCAGTTCTCTGTGCTTGCAGGCAGTAAAAGTGGCCAGAGACAGCATGGGCCTTTCAGAACTCGCCTGTGAAAAAGGGACTAAATTGGGGCATTTGCAGGGATGTGGATAAACTTGGAGCCTGTCGTACAGAGTGAAGTAAGTCAGAAAGAGAAAAGCAAATATCGTATACTAATGTATATATATATATATAATCTAAAAAAGTGGAGCTGGTACTGACGACCCTACGTGCAGGGCAGAGACAGAGAGGACGTATTGCGGACACAGGGGAAGGGGAATGGGGGCGCGTTGGCGGAGCAGCGCTGACGTCTACACACTGCCCTGCGGAAAGACAGCCAGCGGGGAGCTCGGGCGCTGGATGACCTGGAGGGGTGGGAGGCAGGGTTCGGAGGGAGGGGATGTGTGGCCGGTTTATTCATGTCGTTCGTATAGCAGAAACCAACAGACCACCAGAAAACAATTATCCTTCAATTAAAAGAGTTAAAGAAAAGAACCGGCTGTAAGCTGACGCGGGCGGGACCGGGAGCGTGCTCAGCGTCCGGCCGCGCCGCCGCGGCCCTCCTAGGCGTCCGGCGGCTGTGCCGTGCTGAGACGCTGCGCCCCGGCTGGCGGGCGCAGGGCGGGCTCCCGTCCGCCCCAGCCCTGCGGGGCCCCTTAGCCATTCTTCCCGGTAGTTTGCTCACACACGGGCTGGCCGCTGCTCCCCGAGAGCCGACCCTCCATCCTGTGAGCTCCGTGCCCCCTGGTTTCCGTGAACTCACAGCTGTCCTCTCGTTGCGGGCTCGCCGGCCCCCTCCTTGGGCCTCACACTGCCCGCAGACAGTGAGCGGAGAGACGGTTCACGGGGACTAGTGCCCCGCTTCTCACAAGGTTCTGCCCTTTGCTGCCTCCCGTCCAGTGTTCTAACACCGCTGTTAATATTCTGCAATAACCGATAAGGAAAGAATCTAAAAACAGATGCAATTAACAGAGTCACTCTGTGCATACCTGAAGCTAACGTACCACGCTGTAAATCAGCTCCACTCCAATCTGTAGGGAAAATAAACATTGTTTAATATTGCATGTCAGTCTTTTTTTTTTCTCCTTGGCTAGAGAGTTAATCCAGGTCTTGTTATTTCATCTAGGCTGAAAGTAGAAATCTCACCATAAATAATTTGTTAAATAAAGGAAAGCTGGGCCAGGCGTTTGCAATACACCACTGTAACAGAGGAGCAAGGTTAATATTCTTCTTATTAAACAAGCTTTTAGGGCCACGACAGCATATTTAATCACAAAAAGAAACTGAAACCATAGCGTTTATGAATGGGCTTTAGAGAGGGGTAAATGCAAATGGCCAAAGGGCAAAAAGAAAACCGCTCCCCCTCAATGATGTTTCAGTAAACAAAATGTACACATAAATGAAATCTGATTTTCTCCATAGCAATGGATGTGCTGATACCTGCTGCTGAAGAGAAGTGAAAGTCGCTCAGTCATGTCCGACCCTTTGCAGCCCCATGGACTGTAGCCTGCCAGGGCCCTCTGTCCATGGGGTTCTCTGGGCAAGAATAGTGGAGTGGCGTTCCATTCCTTTCTCCAGGAAAGTGAAAGTGAAAGTCGCTCAGTCACATCCGACTCTTTGCAGCCCCATGGACTGAATTCTCCAGGCCACAATACTGCAGTGGGCAGCCTTTCCCTCCTCCAGGGGACCTTCCCAACCCAGGGATCAAACCCAGGCCTCCCACAGTGCCGGCGGATTCTTTAGCAGCTGAGCCATCAGGGAAGCTCAAGAATACTGGAGTGGGGAGCCTGTCCCTTCCCCAGGGGATCTTGCCGACCCAGGGAATCCAGCCAGGATCTCCTGCACTGCAGGCGGATTCTTTAGCAGCTGAGCCATCAGGGAAACTGTTGATGAGGAAAGAGGCAATCTTACACAATGCTCAGGAGCGGGGGACGTGGTGCCCTTTCGGTTACGCATGCATTCATAGACAAATATACACACACACACACACATATTCGGTGCTATGCATATATACACACACACACATATATTTGGTCATAAATGTGTATACGTTTTAAGTTTTAAAATGTGATTTCCCATTGGTCTAGTTTTTGCTACTGAAATTTCTTCTAATGAAAAGAAAACCAAGTTCACATTATAAGGATGACATTAAAACTTTGTAGATAAAAACCAATTTTGAGATTCTCTTGTCCACAAGTAATATTTTCAATAAATAAAGTGTGGTATATCCATAAAACAAGATACTACACTGCTATTACTATAAACATGCCTATATAGTGCTTTTTTGACACGGAAAACTTTGTTATATAATAATGGATGAGAAGACCACCAACAAAACTGTGACATGGTCCCATGTATAAAACTGGGTGTGTCTGTGCATCATTGTGTCTGACTGTATATGTGAGTGTGATTGTGCATGGGTGTGAGTGGATACACATGTCTAAATGAGTGTATGTGTAAGAGTGTGATGTTTATTGTGTGTGAGAATACATATGAGAATATGAGAATGCATGTATTTTAAGATGTATTTTATCCTCTTTATTCTTTGTCTTTCTTTTTCAAAATGTTTTTATAATGAGCATGCATTTCTTTCTAATCAGAGATAACCATAAAGATCTTCCTCAGGGAGAAAATTATGTTTGTACACACGGAACTCTGCACTTGTAAGGAGGCTGAAGCTAGCAGTTCAGTGGAAATATAACCTTGGAGAAGGATGGGGTTGTCTTAGCTCTTGATTTTGAGAACAAAGTGCTGGTTCCAAAGTGCTGGTTTCAAAGGTTAGATGCACAGTCAATTCACATCATTAGAGAACAAAAACTTATGTTTGGAGAAAGAACAAAGTTCTTGATCTCAGAGGATGCAAACAGCCCTGTCTGGGCATCTGCCCTCCCGACTCCACCTCATCATCTAAGGGCAATCCGGAGAAACTTTTTTATTTTTTTGGGCATTGCTTCCAATGCCCAAAAGGTCCAAGGCTTCCCAGGTGGTACTCATGGTAAAGAACCTACCTGCAACGCTGGAGACATAAGAGATGTGGTTTTGATCCCTGGGTGGGGAAGATGCACTGGAGGAGGGAACGGCAACCCACTGCACTATTCTTGCCCGGAGAATCCCACAGACAGAGGAGCCTGGCCAGTCACAAAGAGTGGGACAGGACTGAAGCAACTTAGCAAGCAGCATGAAGGTCAGATTCAAGACCCTCACTATGAGGCTGGCGAGCTGTGCACCCTGGCTCTGGGTCTCCATGAGCTGTGATGAAACAGTGTGTATTAAGCACACAGCGTGGCCCCTGATCTCAGTCATCAGGCACCATGACCACTAGTTACAGCGTAAGACCCCAGGCAGTGACCCCTGCATCAGCAGGCTTCCCACGATCCGAGGTTTGTCTGGTTTCTACCAGCAGGACTGCTCCCTTGCAAATTGTGGTTCCTGTAGTAGGAGGTAGGAACATGTGCTCCAGTTGAAAGAATTAGGGCAGGGAGTTTCTACTTCCCTCCCCAGAGTTTCTGATTCTCCTTCCCCAAAGTTGTCAGAGCTGATGGCGTCAGGTGGACAGAGAACCTGGCTTGTGAGGCACACCACCTCTCCTCCAAATTCCCTGCATGCTGGGATGTGCCTCAGCATGATGCTGGGTTCTTCCATGCAACAAGGATTCCTTAATCAACACTTTATCTCGCCATGTTCCTGGCCCACCCATTCGTCTATTCACTTCATTATCGAAGGGGGTTTCCTGGTAATTTTATCAGACAGTTATTTTCCTCCCTGCTCTCCAAACAGCTGGAAAGTCCAAGAATCAATCAACCGATAAACCAAATAGTTGATAAAGTCTTTACCCAGCGGTGGCTCCTGGTTTTCTATATAATAGAGGCTAGTTCTGGTGGAAGGATGTGAGACTGGACAGAGGCTCCTTTCGAAGCTGTGAGCACATTGTCTTTGCCCAGACTGCAGGCTTATCACAGTTGCCTGGGTGCAGGCGTTTGAGTGGGTGGAGCGGGGCCATCTGTCTCTTCACTCTCTGCTGTAGCTTACCGTGGTGCAGAGGATCAACACGGGGCAGGGAAGACAAAAGCTAGTCAGAAGGCAAGCGCGGGCTATTTAGGACCCGCCGAAGGAGGGTTTTTGGGTGCATCTTGGTGCTGTGCCTGTTCAGCAGAAGTCCTTGATCTTGCACACATGGTGTCTCATTAGAGATGGTTAATACGGGCAGCGTTCTCCCTGATGTTCCGTGAGGTTAACGCAATGGCGCATCTGTCAGGGCCCGGACACAGAGCAAGCCGAGTGTGAATCACGCCCAGGACATCATGCCCAGCAGTGTCCAGCTCTTCTGTTTCGAGTCTCACAGTCCTGAGCCATGGAGGGGGCTGTGATTCCACAAACACTGTCCTGATAATTCCTCCCAGAGCCCTCAATGAGGAGCACGGGTGGCGAACGTCGCTGTCCTCATCGCTCCAGACAGGAAACATGGTATCAGTCTTTCAACTGGTAGTCTCGCTTCTATATCCCAGGTGTACAGATGGGGAGACCACCCAGAACCTGGGACACCCCCCTGCTTCCCACCCCACACCCTACTCCCCCACCACCCGTCTGCTGGGATCACAGGTGGATGAGGAGACCCTGGGCCATCCTGCTGAAGTCAGATGTAGGCTAAGAGGTGGTCTCCTTTTCCGGGCAAAACAGCCATGGTCGCAATCACACAGCGATTGATTTGGCGAAGACGCCGTGAAGGTAATCTATAGACAGTGAGGAGTCAGGGAGAAAAATGGTCAATAAACAGCCACCACAAACTCTTCTAATCTTTGACTTTGGGGAGAACAGCAACCAGCCTTTCCAAGCTGCTCCTGCCCCTGGAATCGCGATGAAAGCATTTATGCGTCTTCTCTTGGCAGCGACGTCAATTATGGAGCATCTGCCAGGGAGGCTTTCCTCCCCTGTTAGTTTATCCTTGGGAGCAATAAATGCAATGAAATTATGTTAATGTCTTTATTGGATGAAGAAACCTTTCTTAAAAGCCAAAAACTAAATATCTAATGAACCCTGAGAAGGATGGATAAACGTAATTTTCTGTAGATTCTTCAGGTTACCACGTATCTCTTCCATTTTAAAAAGATTTACAGCAGATTATGATTAATTTATTGCAGAATCATTCCAGGCAAAAAATAAAACAAAGTGCAGAGAGGACAGGAATGTAATTCACTGACTGCGGATGGTGCAATCGTAAAGAACCCGCCTGCCAGTGCAGGAGACGCAAGAGACGCCGGTTCGATCCCTATTTGGAGGAGACTCCCTGGAGAAGGGAATGGCAACTCACTCCAGTATTCTTGCCTGGAGAATCCCATGGACAGAGGAGCCTGGCGAGGCACAAAGAGTCAGACTGAGCACACAACACGCACGCAGAGAGGACAGGAGTCTAATTTACTGACCGCAGTGTGAAAGGAAAACAGATTCTGACCCTAAGCTCTTCTGACACAAAGGTTCTCAGATTCAGGATTAGCAAAGCCACCAAGCAGAGGCTGGGCAGGGGCTTTCCGCAAGGGTGATGGGGACCTCCGAGCAAGACGGTCTTTTCTGTTTTGAAACAGAGGGGGCAGCTGTCTCCCACCATGGGTGGGAACAAAAGCCGGAGCAGCCCTGGGCAGATCCGCTGCCTGCAGAGTCATCCTGAGGACAAAGCACACTGTGAGCATTAAGACAAGTTTTTGGATGAGGAGGTGGAAGGAGAGAAAGAAGCTACTCCTCACTGAAAATCCCACGGAGATTATCCCTAAATCAGAGATGCGGTGGGGAGAGGCGCCCACGGGCAGGCGGAGAAGGCTCTTCTCAGCGTGAACAGTGTCAGAAGCGCTGCTGACGGTAGATTTCATCTGAGCACGACCTAGCCTTCAGGGTGCATGAGCAGGGCAGTGCCCGGTGCAAGGTCAGGACTTGCACCCAGGATTCCCTGGGTAAGGAAGCCTGATCACCCCACACCACAGAGTCCAGGGGCCCCTCTGGGCAGGCTGTGTGAGCTGAGCCCTGGGGCGTGACTCGGAGGGTCAGCCTTGGCTGCAGGGCTGAAGGTTTAGTCTCTGGGCCCTACAGAGCCGTGTGTCTGGGTAGGTGACCTGATTCCTTGGTGAGTCGGGGCCCTCGTCTGCGACAGGGTCCCAGCCTTGTTGTAAGGGGCAGTCACATGTGAACATGCTGAGAGGGCCTGGCGGTCCTGAGCGCTCTTCCTGCTGCTGCTGTGATGATCGCTTGCTGGGAGCGCACGCCCTGCAGGCCCGGCTTTCCTGCATCCTCGGTGACCTTGGTCAGGTTAACCTCTCCGAGCTTCTCCATCTGGACACCGTGGTCTGAGAAGCTCTGTGCTATCTGCCCTGTACTCTCCGCCCGCCCATGAGTGCAGACGATCCTGGAGAGGAGGCGGTCTCTCTCTGGGGCTGTTACTCTATCACCAACTCCCAGAGTGAGACCAGCGTGGACAGGGAAATGAGGTGTGATGTTACCGCACGGACACTGAGTATCAGTACCTGCAGGTGTACTGAGCATCAGTATCCACAGGCACTCAGGTGCTTTCTCCAGCCCGAGGAAGCCTTGCCTTCCCTCCTGTGACCTCCCTCATCACTGCAGCCCAAGGAGCTCAAAAGCCACCATCAGCTTCTCTGGGCGATGCCAGGTAGACCAGATGACCCCTTCCACAATGACAGCTTCTTTCCATCCCAAATATTTCACTGAAGTGATCCAGCCATCCGTCCTGTTCATGGGGTTTTTTGGGGGTGGAAAAGCAGACGTCAGCTCAGCCTCAGACCTCTGTGTCCATTCAGTATCCTCCTCTCTTCCTGCCTACATGCAATCCGTGATTAATGGGATGTTTTCTCCCCTCTGCTCCAGACCCAGCTGACGTAATCGGTCTGCTGCTGGTTGATGAAATCCTTTCTGTTCTGCTCGCTAACCCTGATGTCATTCCCCTCTTCCTTCATTGTAGGTGATCCCACTCATCTAGGCGTCCACCCCTCACCACTCCTGCAGGTCGGGCACACAAGAGAGGGATCAATAAGTGATAATTAGTTATCATAGAATGATTTCAGCAGAAAGTAGTTCTTGCAGGCCAGAAAGTTGTGCGAAGAGCTAAGAAGAGCCGATAAACTGAAGTTCACCAAAAGGCATCTTGTCTCATATTGGATTCCACATCAGGCAGAGAGAGAGGATACGTTTTGATCAGAGGTCCCACCCTGGGATTCTGCCTCTAGTTACTCACGAGATGCATGACTTTCTTAGGCTCCATGTCCTCATTTGAAATAGGAAGGACTCTGGCAGCTCAGTGGTGGAGAGTCTGCCTTCCAATGCAGGAGACACAGGTTCAACCCCAGGGCTGGGAGGATGACACGTGCTGTGGAGCATCTAAATCCACGGGCCACAAGCGCCAAGCCCGCGCCGCAGCGCCCGGGAGCCATAATACTGAGTGTGTCTCTAGAGCCCGGGAGCCGCAGTGACTGAGCCAGGGGCCACAGCTACTGGAGCCCTCACGCCCTAGGGCCCGTGCTCTGCAACAAGAGAAGCCTCCACGATGAGAAACCCACGCGCTGCAACAAGAGAGCAGCCCCCACTCTCCGCACCTGGAGAAAAGCCTGAGCAGCCGTGAAAACCCAGCCCAGCCAACAATAAGGGTATATAAATAAAATTATTTAAAAAACGAAATGTGAAGGACAGCCCAGCGCCCGGGATCTGACGTGACAAGAACTTCGGTCCCTGGGTCAGAGGCGGGCGCACTTGAGGTCATCGGCCGGTCATTCCCGCTGCTTGGCCAGAGCCCCAGAAAGTTACCTCACTTGGCGTTGCACCTACTGGTAAAGATGAAGAGTTTCATTTTGACTTTGGGAAACAGAGACTATCGATTACGGCTCCTTTGCCAGCCCTGAAGTGTGGCTCACCGTAGTTAAAAGGCCACTCGCCACTCTCAGGTGAGGGGTCTGAAGTGTCTGCAGGCAGAATCTACAGAACTTTCCTCGGTGTCATGGAGCAACGGAAGCCGCAAAGATGACGCCGGGGGCGCAGACAGCGCGAGCGCACAGCGGGCGAGGGGCAGGCCGTAGGCGGGCACAGTGGGCGAGGGGGCAGGCCGCAGGCGGGCGCCGGGGGCACAGACAGCGCAAGCGCACAGTGGGCGAGGGGGCAGGCCGCAGGCAGGCGGGCACAGCGGGCGAGGGGCAGGCCGCAGGCGGGTGCAGGGGCTGGGGCTGCGACGATGGGGGCGGCAGGACTCAGGCCCGCCTCGCCAGCGCACCGCCGGCCCTGGTCCTCAGCAAATGCCCACAGAGCCCCTGTGTCCCAAAGCCAGAGAATCAGACTCAGTGACCCGCTTCACCCAGGCACTGCTTGAACTCATGTACTATAAGTCAATAACATATGAACACAGAGCAGTCTGGATGATCTTGACCCCAATTCCCACAACACTTATTTATATATCACATCTAACAGGACCTTAAAAACATGTGCGTCAGAAAATGAACTGCTGTGTATTGTTCTTCTAAGAAAATGGAACAATTTTCCTAATTTCTGGAGACAATCATTTGGTTTTTGTCCTTTAATCTATTCATGCTGGGAACAACATTTATTGACTTTCTAACGTCAAATTCTACTTCAGTTCCTGTAATAAATGCCATGTATACATATGGATTATCATCTTTAATACACTGCTGGATTCAGTTTGCTGATATTTTATTTAAAGGCTCTTCATGCAGTGTTCTTAAGGGAGTTTGTCGTGTATTTCTTTCCTTTTCTGTTTGCTTCCCCCACCGCTGCCGACCCCCCGCCCCCACTGTTCTGTTCTTGTTTTTGCTCGAGTATCAAGATAGTCAAGTCTTATAGAAGAGTTGGGGGCTATTTTTCCTTTCCCTGTGTTCTGGGAGAGTTTGTCTAAGATCAAGAGCTTGGTAGAGCTCCCCTGTAACACTGCATTAGCCCGGAACTTTCTCTGCAGAAATATTTCCCTGCAACCACTGCTTCATTTTCTTCAGTAGGCCTTAGGCTATTCACACTTTTCTCTAGATTAAGTTTTGCCAAGTTATATTTTTCTGAAATTTCCCCATTTTGTTCAAGTTTTCAGATTTGTTGATATAAAATTCTGTTTTATTTTAATATATGTTGTATCTGCATTTATGTCTAATTTAATTCCTAATATTCCTTATTTCAAGTTATTCTGAATCAATTTTACTACCTGTTTATATATTTTATTAACATTTTCAAAAAACAGCTCTGGCTCTGTTTGCTCATTGAATACATGCTTAATTGATTTATACTTTTCTCTTTATTAATTCTTTCAGTTCAGTTCAGCTCAGTTCAGTTGCTCAGTCATGTCCGACTCTTTGCGACCCCATGAATCGCAGCACGCCAGGCCTCCCTGTCCATCACCAACTCTCGGAGTTCACTCAGACTCACGTCCATCGAGTCAGTGATGCCATCCAGCCATCTCATCCTCGGTCGTCCCCTTCCCCTCCTACTTCCAATCCCTCCCAGCATCAGAGTCTTTTCCAGTGAGTCAACTCTTCGCTTGAGGTGGCCAAAGTACTGGAGTTTCAGCTTTAGCATCAGTCCTTTCCACTGAACACCCAGGACTGATCTTCTTTAGGATGGACTGGTTGGATCTCCTTGCAGTCCAAGGGACTCTCAAGAGTCTTCTCCAACACCACAGTTCAAAAGCATCAATTCTTCGGGGCTCAGCCTTCTTCACAGTCCAACTCTCACATCCATACATGACTACTGGAAAAACCATAGCCTTGACTAGATGGACCTTAGTCGGCAAAGTAATGTCTCTGCTTTTGAATATGCTATCTAGGTTGGTCATAATTTTTCTTCCAAGGAATAAGCATCTTTTAATTTCATGGTTGCAGTCACCATCTGCAGTGATTTTGGAGCCCCTCCCCAAAAACGTCTAACACTGTTTTTCCCCATCTATTTGCCATGAAGTGATGGGACCAGATGCCATGATCTTCGTTTTCTGAATGTTGAGCTTTAAGCCAACTTTTTCACCCTCCTCTTTCACTTTCATCAACAGGCTTTTTAGTTCCTCTTCACTTTCTGCCATAAGGGCGGTGTCATCTGCATATCTGAGGTTACTGATATNGTTGGATCTCCTTGCAGTCCAAGGGACTCTCAAGAGTCTTCTCCAACACCACAGTTCAAAAGCATCAATTCTTCGGGGCTCAGCCTTCTTCACAGTCCAACTCTCACATCCATACATGACTACTGGAAAAACCATAGCCTTGACTAGATGGACCTTAGTCGGCAAAGTAATGTCTCTGCTTTTGAATATGCTATCTAGGTTGGTCATAATTTTTCTTCCAAGGAATAAGCATCTTTTAATTTCATGGTTGCAGTCACCATCTGCAGTGATTTTGGAGCCCCTCCCCAAAAACGTCTAACACTGTTTTTCCCCATCTATTTGCCATGAAGTGATGGGACCAGATGCCATGATCTTCGTTTTCTGAATGTTGAGCTTTAAGCCAACTTTTTCACCCTCCTCTTTCACTTTCATCAACAGGCTTTTTAGTTCCTCTTCACTTTCTGCCATAAGGGTGGTGTCATCTGCATATCTGAGGTTACTGATATTTCTCCCAGCAATCTTGATTCCAGCTTGTGCTTCCTCCAGCCCAGCGTTTCTCATGATGTACTCTGCGTAGAAGTTAAATAAGCAGGGTGACAATATGCAGCCTTGACGTACTCCTTTTCCTATTTGGAACCAGTCTGTTGTTCCATGTCCAGTTCTAACTGTTGCTTCCTGACCTGCATACAGATTTAATTTAATTCCTTACATTTACTTCATTTGGGTTTATTCAGCAGTTTACTTTCTTAAGTCAGATGTTTAGCTCATTTATATTCAGAGCTTTTCCTTTTTAATAAAAGAGTGTAGGTTTAAAATTTTCCCTATAAGTGTGATTTTATTTGCATCTCACACGTTTTAATGTAGTATGTTCATTATCATACATGGCTGAATATTTCTAAATTGTCATTATAATTTCATCTTTGCCCCATGAGTAATTTAAAAGTGAGTTTAACTTCTCAAGTGCGTAGAGACCTTTGACTTCCTGCTTTTCCTGTTGGCCTCCAGCTTGATTCCATGCTGGTCACACAGCACGGGCTGGACCATACAAGCTGTACACAGTTTGCACAGAGTCGAGACTTGTTTTATGTCCTTGAGCGTGGCCAAGTTTTGTAAATGTCTCATGGGTTTTTAAGGTCATGTGATTCTTTAATTCTGGGATGCAGAACTCTAAAAGTCCATTAAGACAGGCTGGTTAATATTTTTATTCATCAGAGTTTTCCAGAGAAACAAGACCAGTGGGAGACATATTGATATATACGAAGAGATTTATTACAGAACTTGGATCATGCTGTCATGCAGACTAAGTCCCAAGCTCTGTCGTCTGCAAGTTGGAGACTCGGGAAAGCCAATGGTGCAGTTCAGTGCGAGCTCAAAGGCCTGAACTCCAGGGGAGCTGGTGGCACACGACCCTGAATCTGAAGGGCCAAGGACCGGGTGCTCTGATGTCAGGATGCGGGCAGGAGGAGATAGACATCTCAGGTGAGAGGGGACAGATCTTGTCCCACTGCCTCCGTTTTGTTCTGGACTGGGTGATGCCCACCCGCATTAGTGAGGGTGGACCTTCTTTACCCCATCAACTGAATCAAATGCTAGTCTCCTCCATAAAGACAGACACACCAGAAAGTGTGAAAGTGGAAAGACTGAAAAGTGTAAGCAGACAAAAGTGTGTGCTATTCTCTCAGTTGTGTCCGACTCTTTGCTTCCCCGTGGACTGCAGCCTGCAAGACTCCTCTATCCATGGAATTCTCCAGGCAAGAATACTGGAGTGGGTTGCCATTCCCTCCTCCAGGGGATCTTCTTGACCCAGGGGTCAAACTCAGGTCTCCTGCATTGTGGACAGATTCCTTATCAACTGAGCCACCAGG
>SJYG01000030.1:6173232-6202153 GCA_006410535.1 Litocranius walleri | reverse complement strand
TAAAAACAAAGACCCAAACAACCAAAAAAAAAAAAAAAAAAAAAAAAAAAAAAAAAAGCTAACCAAAAGAAGGTTGGCAAAGAAGGATGCTGTATCAATAGCAACTAAGACCAACTTTTAGGCAAAAGCACTTTAGACAAAATCACTCCAAAATGGTACCAAAAAATCAGTTCAAAAAGAGAATTCAACAGCGTGAAACCTCCGTGAAGCTTTTGAATGTGCCTACCTATTTGAATTAGATATTAATACATGTACAAGAAAAAAATAAAAATCCACTCTCACAGTGTGATATACCTTTCTCAATCATTATGGGGTCAAAAAGGGAATGATTACCAATGATAAAGATTTGAATAAGACAATTGCGATGCTTAATGGGATGTCAACTACATGGGCTTAAGGGATGGCCAGATGGCTGGCAAGACAAGCTTTTGATTCAGGAATATTTCATGAACTGACCTACAGACCAATCCTAACACATTTCGCTTTTGACCCTGAATTCTCACCCTCATAGGAGCTGCTGCTCTGGAGAACGTTGACTTGTTTTCAAGATTATTCTTGCTGTTGGTCCTCTCCCTCTGTTTTACAATTAAAATTTTTACAGTTTAATTTTTCCAATTAAAAATTTCGCAGCTTTACAATTAAACTCCCTTCCCCAGTTCTTGTCTGGATACATGAGGTGTTGCTTACTTTGACCTGTTTCTATCAATGGGGTCCCATGACTCATTTTTGAAATTCCAGGAATTCACTATTAGTTCATTCTACCACCCTCTCCGATAATCTGTATTCAGCTCGGATCTTTTTATGGGGCCCTTACTTTTTTGCCTGTGCCCAGTAACACAACCTCCAAGAGGACCGGCAAATGGTATGTGGATGCACGCACACACACACACACACACACACACTCTGAGTACAATCCATTCCCTCCTGTGCCTAAATGCTACACCATTTCCTGAGAAATCCCCAACAGGCTTTTCCACTGACCTGTCCTGCAGGTGGAATTGTTTTACAGAATCCATCCAACTCCTAAAACACCTTATGCAAGCCATGTGCTTCTCTCACTTGTTAAATCTTTCTATGCTGGTGTCTATTAGATCATAACTCTGGAAACTATGCCTTCAAGTCCTTTGGAATCAGTGTTTCAATGCAAGTTGGTCTATCGTGGATGCTTAGTGAATGCTTTCATAGGTGAATCTCAGCTGCTCAGAGCCTCCAGCTAGAAAATCTTTAAAAGGCTGGCACAGTCTCAGGCATGTAAAGGAGCAGTGAGCTTTCCATGATTACAAGCTAAGCTTCATACCAACGCAACAGTCTTCAAGTGTAGAGAGTGCTGTCTGAGTCTGTTGTATTATATGAGTTTTTATAAAAATGTACAGACTCTGTGTAGCATTTCATAAGTCATTGTTCTAAACTCTGTGTGCATAACCATTCAATATCTCATTCAACATACATAAAAGTAAACCTGATTAGTTACCAGGATCATGGTCTTCTGCCTTCTCCTCAAGAAAAAGTACTTCCCATATTATGCAGAGTAGAATTTTAATGTAATATGTTAATACCCTTCTTTATATGCATTTAGCAACTTGCTGTTTGAAAGCACTTGAATTTCTCTTATAAATGAAATACCGCTGGTAATACATTGAGTCCTGATGTTATTACTTTCATTTCCTTTCCCCCTCTCTTCTTGTGTTATATCTGAATTCCTTAATTCTTTCTCCTGCTATTTAGCAAGTTTTAAATTTCTACCTGTAATAGAGTGTGCTAATTATTTCTAATGATATGTACCGTCCCGAGACTGGTCAGCTAATTTGGCGGTCTTCATAGGAGGCACAATTTTTCAGTCTCCTTTCCTCATTTTCACCTTTTAAATACTTTCTGATTGCTGTCTGCCCTGCACTGACGTCTTGCCTCTAAAGTGAGAGAGAGTTCACTGTCATATTTGCTGAAGGGGAAATGTTTGTTCTTATCATGAATATGTTAGTATTTTAGGGGTTAGAATTGTAGATAACTTTAAAACAGTGTATTATTTTTAAATGTAATGACAGGCTGAGTTGGTATGCTTGCAGAGAACAAGAATCAGGTTTCTTTTTGTAGCTTATGGCAATTCTATGCTTCCTATGTCTTTCTTAGGGCTCCGTCTTTTGTTTAATCTCGGTGTATGGATCCATATTGGTTCTATCTCTGGGTTGGGAAGATGGCAGGAGAAGGAAACGGTGACCCACTCCAGCATTCCTGCCTGGAGAATCCCAGGGACAGGGAAGACTGGTGGGCCACAGTCCGTAGGGTCCCAAAGAGCTGGACATGAATGAGCACGCACATGCTCACACACACACACACACACACACACACACACACTGGTCCACATTTCTTTTTTAAAAAGTGGAGAGTAAATATAAGTTGAACTACTTAATGCTGTTGCTTGAGACTTTCTCTCTGAGAACTAGAACAACAAAAGTATAGACTACAAAGGACAAGGTGAATACGTTTTATTCAATAAGAAGCCATACACAGTTAAGATTTGATCTTCAGGTGAGCCCCTGGTGGCTTAGATAGTAAAGAGTCTACCTGCAGTGTGGGAGACCCGGGTTCGATCCCCGTGTCGAGAAGATTCCCTGGAGAATGAAATGGCAACCCACTTCAGTATTCTTGCCTGGAGAATCCCATGGATCCTGGCGAGCTACAGTCTGTAAGGTTGCAAAGAGCTGGACATGACTGAGCACGCATGCTACATATACACACACACACAACCCGACTATGAGTCTCTGCCAATCCCAACACAGACTTTCCATCTACAGTCCGTGGGGTCACAAAAAGTCGGACACGACTGGGCGACTTCTTTCACTGCCACTTTAAATAGAGTAATCCAGAAAGGGCAGAGAAGAGATGCCTGCTTAAGGATTTGTAGACACAGGTAAAGGTGGGCACCACGCTGGCATGTGGAGCACAGAACTTGGTTTCCAAGGGGAAGAAGTAGATTTGGGAGCAGGAGGGCCAGCGTCCACAGGAGGCCACCGGACGTGAAGAGGAGCCTCCCGCCCCCCACCTGCCCCTGCCAAGCCTGGCGAGGTGCTGAACACAGAGAGGGTGAGAGGCCCCCTGTGAAGACAGCCCCAACACGAGCCAGAGGCAGGCTTCACACAGGGCTTCTGCAAGAACGGCTTCAGTAAGACTGAGCCTGGCTCCACACACAGCAAGCACAGCGGCAGATTCATAGTCAGGGACCGGGGCGAGGGGCCAGGCGATGGGAAAGTATTCAGAGGGGACATCAAGGATAGGGCTTCGGCTCAACTGCAGCGGGATTCTTGCCAAAGGCAGGCCAAGACCTAGACACCAAGCTTGGGGCATGGAGGAACCTGATCAGACATCAAAGGTGGGAGATTCTCACTCAACGGTCTTAGCGGGATTCTTGCTAAAGTTGAGCTTGTGAAGGCCGAGGTCAGGTCCCAGGGATGAAGCTTCCTTGAAAAAAGGCTCAGAGGAGCCTGTGTAAAGATGGGTCAAGGAGAGCCTTTGTGTGTGGTGAACAGCTGAACAGGGAGGAGGGGAGAGGCCAAGCATGGGAGAAGGTCTCCTGTATCCCGCCTACCCTGCAGGTGTCTTCTCGGCCTTGGCCTTGCTCTAGCCCCCTCCTCCAAACCCCACCTCCTGCTTCAGCCCCACAGAGAAGCACATTCCCATCAGGGGATTGGGCTTTCGAGGTCCTGGCCTTTGTAGCAGACTCCTGGCTCTATTTTTTTGCAGCAGACCCCTCTGGGCTTCGAGCAGGGGTTCCTGGCCCCAAAAGCTGGCAGTGTGGGGCCATGGAGACCCTACCTGAGTGGCCTTGGGGTCCACTCTCCTCGTAATGCCGCCATCTCCCTCCTTGGCTCTCCCTGTTCTCACCTGGTCCCCAGGTGAGATGGTGCAGATGCAGTGGTTTCATGCACCTCCCCAGGGAGTGCCATCTCTGAGCTAATGGCTGCTCCTTTCCCTCTGGTAGATAGATCCTGGGGGTCCCTTTCAGGAGCACCTTCTTTTCTGCATGGGCACTTTGCAGTGGAAAGAGACGGGAGTCTGGCAGACTCAGCACACCCATGGTGGGACCGTGAGAAGCCCAGGCTGTGTGTGTGTAGCGTGGGGCGAGCGCAGAGTGGCTGGTACCCCAGCTCCAGCTGGATGTTCCCAGCTCCCATCACCACACTGCCAGGTGGATGGTACCTGCTGTGGCCCGTTGAAGAGAGGAAGGGATGGGCTGGGATGGCCTGGGCATTCCCCGCAGGGATACTGAGATGTTGTGGGGTATGTATGTGTCTGCTTAGTTGCTCAGTTGTATCTCTTTGCAACCCCATGGACTATAGCCTTCCAGGCTCCTCAGTCCATGGAATTCTACAGGCAAGAATACTGGAGTTGGTAGCCATTCCTTTCTCTGGGGGCGTCTTCCAGACACAGGGATCAAACCCACAGCTCCTGCATTGGCAGGCAGATTCTTTGCCGTGGAGCCACCTGGTAAGCCCTTTTTGCTTTTCGTCTTAGACAGAGACCTAAGGCACTGAAGAGCTGCAGGGACATACTTGAGCAAACTTGGGCAAACCCCGGGAGATAGTGAGGGACAGGGCAACCTGGCGTGCTGCAGTCCGTGTGGTCTCAAAGAGTCAGACGTGATGTGGCAATGGAACAGCAAGGGACATTGCTGGGGGTACTCTGAGAGACATGGTGCATTTTAAACTGGAAGTCTCTGCCTTTGTAACGGGCAAGCCCAGAAGTCCTTCTGACCACGGCACCCTCGTTATTCTTCCTGTGGGTGGGCAGCGTCACACCTTCCCCAGAGACATACATGTAGCTGAAAACGGGCTGCCTGATCTCACACGGTAAGGGGTGCTAAGATGATGGATGGAATCAAGACTGCTAATGAGTTGATCTTAAGAAGGGAGATTCTCCTGTGCTCTCCTGGGCTCCAGGTCACGTGTCCTTCAAAGCAAGAGAAGGAGGCAGAAGAGGATGTCAGTGATGCAACAGGAGGGGCTTTGAAGATGGAAGACCAGGAGCCAAGGAGGCTGGTCCAGCCCTGGCAGCTGGAAAAGGCAAGTTTCCAGAAAGGAAAGCAGTCCTGCCAAGGGTTTTAGCCCAAGGAGATGCCCAGGTCCGGCCACTGACCTCCAGAATCATACAATGACATATTTGTGCTGTTTTAAGGCACTTCATTTGGAGTAATTTCTTACAGTGGCCATAGAAAACTAATGCAGAGCTAAAGTTTTGATTTACTGTAATTTAAGTGCAAGGAGCCCTGCGTGGCTGGTGGCTCCCTCACCTACCCATACTTGGAGGCTGTGTCAGTCAAGACGCAGATGGTCCTGCCTTCTGTGATCCAGTCCTGGGCTGAAACTGACTCCTGCCAGACCTGGAAATATGCCTCCTGGCATGACTTGTCACTTCTTGTCTGGCGTTTCTGTACAACAGTTCCCACCCTTCCAGTTCCACAGGGATCGAGTGGTTTGCCCCTGCCGTTCCTGCCCTATGGTACACCCTGAAAGGAATTCAGGATGAAGCTCTGTGCTGAGGGCACAGGGGCTCCTAGACCTTGAAGATGCACAGCTAAGGGAAGATTCCAGTGCCCCCTCACCCCACCCCACCCCTCAGCCTATCCTTGCATCTCCCCAGGTGTAGAAAAGCTCTAAAGTGTACTCAAGAATGTCCCCTGTGATTAACCATCATCTGTTTATTCTTGACTACATGTATTTTGCAGCCAAAAAATTCATATATTTACCAGCTCCTCCCCCTATGTCTTGCAAACAATTTTTCAGAGCTAACAGCCCTGGACGCAGTCATCAGTAAGGTCCCCAAATAAAACTAAAACTCACTGTTCTTATGTTGCATATATATATATTTTTTTCAGCCGACATCTCTTTTGCAACTGCTTCTGCCCTCTGATAAGGTAGAGAACAGATGAGAGACAGGCTCCCCGCGGGATGCAGGCAGAGCCTGGAGATATTTGTCACCGGGAGCTCCTGTCTGCCCCACGCAGGTCCCTCTGGGACTCTCAGTCACCACCGGCCTGTGCCACAGGCAGGTCTTCAGAATGAGCTCATGGGAGCCAGGGACATCCTTCACCTGGATGACGGGCTCTGCAGGGGAGTAAGGGATGACCTTGAGGGTGCAAATGAGGCCCAAGGGTGCCATAGGCAAGGGCCAGCCTCGTCTGGAAGCAAAAAAGAAACAAACCTGCTGGACACAAAAAAGGAGCAAACAGAACAAAATAAAACCCAAGGGAACTGAGAGAGAAGAGGGTCGTGACAACCGTACGGCTTTTACTGCAGTGAACGTTCGGATAGGAAGCTATTCCAGGTGCCTAGGGCACAGATGCCCTCTGAGTGCCAGGACCTGAGCCTCTCCCGCTGGGAGTGTCGTGATCTGTGGTGAGTCAAGGATCTCCTGATTTCTGCAATTTCCGAGGCTTCCTGCTTCCACGCAATCCCTGCTAAGGTGGAACAAAAAGGCAAAGGTGTTTGCTCTTTCCGTTAAAATGTGTTTAAGTGGGAAAAAAACGCCTTATTTTCTTCCAAGAGAGGTCTCATTAACTCTTTTTGAAAATGTTTTCTTTATATTACTATAAAAGCAATTGCTACAAAGCTCGCTATTTTAAAAATGAGGAAAATTTCCAAGAATTATATAGAGGAAAATTGGGCTGAAACTGACTCCTGCCAGACCTGGAAATATGCCTCCTGGCATGACTTGTCACTTCTTGTCTGGCGTTTCTGTACAACAGTTCCCACCCTTCCAGTTCCACAGGGATCGAGTGGTTTGCCCCTGCCGTTCCTGCCCTATGGTACACCCTGAAAGGAATTCAGGATGAAGCTCTGTGCTGAGGGCACAGGGGCTCCTAGACCTTGAAGATGCACAGCTAAGGGAAGATTCCAGTGCCCCCTCACCCCACCCCACCCCTCAGCCTATCCTTGCATCTCCCCAGGTGTAGAAAAGCTCTAAAGTGTACTCAAGAATGTCCCCTGTGATTAACCATCATCTGTTTATTCTTGACTACATGTATTTTGCAGCCAAAAAATTCATATATTTACCAGCTCCTCCCCCTATGTCTTGCAAACAATTTTTCAGAGCTAACAGCCCTGGACGCAGTCATCAGTAAGGTCCCCAAATAAAACTAAAACTCACTGTTCTTATGTTGCATATATATATATTTTTTTCAGCCGACATCTCTTTTGCAACTGCTTCTGCCCTCTGATAAGGTAGAGAACAGATGAGAGACAGGCTCCCCGCGGGATGCAGGCAGAGCCTGGAGATATTTGTCACCGGGAGCTCCTGTCTGCCCCACGCAGGTCCCTCTGGGACTCTCAGTCACCACCGGCCTGTGCCACAGGCAGGTCTTCAGAATGAGTTCATGGGAGCCAGGGACATCCTTCACCTGGATGACGGGCTCTGCAGGGGAGTAAGGGATGACCTTGAGGGTGCAAATGAGGCCCAAGGGTGCCATAGGCAAGGGCCAGCCTCGTCTGGAAGCAAAAAAGAAACAAACCTGCTGGACACAAAAAAGGAGCAAACAGAACAAAATAAAACCCAAGGGAACTGAGAGAGAAGAGAGTCGTGACAACCGTACGGCTTTTACTGCAGTGAACGTTCGGATAGGAAGCTATTCCAGGTGCCTAGGGCACAGATGCCCTCTGAGTGCCAGGACCTGAGCCTCTCCCGCTGGGAGTGTCGTGATCTGTGGTGAGTCAAGGATCTCCTGATTTCTGCAATTTCCGAGGCTTCCTGCTTCCACGCAATCCCTGCTAAGGTGGAACAAAAAGGCAAAGGTGTTTGCTCTTTCCGTTAAAATGTGTTTAAGTGGGAAAAAAACGCCTTATTTTCTTCCAAGAGAGGTCTCATTAACTCTTTTTGAAAATGTTTTCTTTATATTACTATAAAAGCAATTGCTACAAAGCTCGCTATTTTAAAAATGAGGAAAATTTCCAAGAATTATATAGAGGAAAAAGTACAGAAAAATATATAATCAACCGTTAGCATGAAGCATATCATTATTAATGTTTTCCTGCAATAGTTACTCCCAGTCAAGAGAGGTATTTAGGAAAACAGATTGGTGGCTGGTCTTGTAGGGTAAGGAAGTTAGGGAAGATGAGGTTCAGGAAAAGAACGAGACGGGCACTTTACAGGAACAGATCACATTTAATGAGGCGGGAAGGGGCAGCAGTCAGATTAGTGAGCTGTTGCACTAACCCAAGAAAAGAGTAAGCGTATACAGGGGTGTATGTGGAAAGCGACAGCCTTAAGGGGGCCTGTTCTTCTCCAAGGTTGTTCTGAGTAGTTACCTCTTTATCAGCTGGGACAAGGAATTCTGGAGGTCGGCTAGAGGCTGGGACGGGCTGGGAACTGGGCGTAATCAACCTTAAGGTCCATTTTTTTTCCCTTCAGGTGAGAAAGTTCTTTGTTTTGCATACAGTGGTGGGGAGGACCTGGAGGGGAGTCTGAACTCCAGGCTATTTTGAGCGTGTAACTTTCCTTCAGGTCTTACTCTGCGGGGGCTTCCCTGCTAGCTCAGAGGTAGAGAGCCCGCCTGCCAGGGCAGAAGACACAGGAGGTGTGAGTTCTGTTCCTGGGTCGGGAAGATCCCCTGGAGGAGGAAATGGCAGCCCACCCCAGTATTCTCGCCGGGGGAATCCCATGGACAGAGGAGCCTGGCGGGCTATGGTCTGTGGGGCCACAGAGAGTCGGACACGTCTGAGCATTCATGAATGTGAGCACTTACTCTGTGGCTGGATCAGGAAAGGCCATGGAAGTCTTGCCCCGGGGGTCAGGCTCTGGGAGTGTTCTCGGTGGGGAACTGTGCAGGTGTGAAGCCAGGCAGAGGCGGCATTAGAGGCCACTTGGGAGGTCCCTGCGGGCGCAGGTGGAGCGTTGGTGATGCTGGAGGCCGGGACTCTGCAGGGACCTGGGAAGAGGTGACGCGGGGGAGCGGCCGGGCAGCTGTAGGTGGGCGGAGAGAGTGGCCGCAGACGCCCCTGTGAGGGCACAGTCCCAGGACTCAGCAATTTGGTGAAAGGATCGGCGTGTGAACAACAGGGAGACACAGCCCCTGTTTACGGATTATAAAGGGTGCTGGGAGATAGGCGTCCTTCATGGGCATTTTCCAAGCCAGCTCCTCCTATGTCCCCAAGGAATTCATAAAAGTAGCACAGGTGAGTCCAGAGGACGGCTGCACTCTGGGGACTCGCAATCTACACCTCTTCTGTCCCGCTCAGAGCTAGGGAGAGGGGCATAGGAGCAAGGCAGCGGGCAACCGCAGGGCCTGCGCTCCTTCCTGGGGGGCCAGGGAGGGGAGCCGCTGTGCACACAGTGCCAAGGGCTTCCTGGCTGGACCCACCCGCTCATGGGGGCATGCCCCCTGTTAGTGCAGGGCCTGTGGGTCCACACAGTCCTGCTCCAGGAGAAGGTTGGAGAAGGACCGAGGTCAACAGACTCCACACTCAGCCAGGTCCCACCTGCCATGGGCAAGAATAGGGGGCAGTAGGTCAGGCCAGTGTAGGGCCTGGTGGAAACCCACCCGGGGAGGGAGGACACCCTAAAGGCAGAGGAGGTGAGTGCACGCTGCTGTTAACTTGGCATCTTTATGGCAACGATAAGCAATGCCGACAAGACCTTGAACTGCAGGTGTATCGCATCCAAAGAGCACAGTCAGATGAGGGGAAGACGGAACCTGCAGTGGAGACACCTGGGCACACCACCCAACCGAGTGGCAGGGTCAACACGATGGTTATCCGTGGGCATCCTGCTTCCCTGGCGTGAAGGGACAAGACAGGCATCTCACTCTGTGCTGTCCTTCCCCAGATCCATCAGCCCATTTCCAGGGAAGAAATGTCAGACCAGCCCAGACTGGACATTCCACAGGAGACCTGACCACAGCCCTCAAGACCGTCGGCGGGGGACCCATCGAGATGCTGAGGAAACACGGCAGGTTGCTGTGAGGGGGGGCCTGAATGCGGTCCTGGAACAGAGAGGAAGCGGGGATGGAGAACTGACGGCAACCCATGTAGCCTGGGTTTTAATAATAATAAACTGCGTCTGGGAAGCCCTATTCCCAGGTTGCTCAGTGGTAAAGAACCCGCCTTCCAATGCAGGAGACACAGGTTTGATCACTGGGCTGGGAAGATGTCCCTGGAAGAGGAAATAGCAACCTGCTCCAGTATTCTTGACCGGAAAATGCCACGGACAGAGGAGCCTGTCTGGCTAAAGTCCACGGGGTCACAGAAGGAACTAAACAACAACAAATGTACCGAAGCTGATTTTATCTTGTGTATTTTTTTATTTCTTGAGAAATTTCACTAGTGTGCCATGGGGATGTCAGCAGCTAGTCATGGGGACTGCTGAGTAAGGGGTACCCAAACTCGGGACCAATTTCTGGTGAGTCTAAAATTATTAAGAAAATAAAACATTTAATACTAAAAACAGTACAGTGTTTAAAGCACTCAGCATAGCCTGGCACGAGTAAGAAACCAATATATATTAGCTGCTCTCAAAACAAAAATATGAAACATATTAAAGAAAAAATATTAAACATTTTAAAATTTAATCTCTTAAAATATTAAGTATTAAAAGTCCTACTTTGGATTGGTTATTAGTCCAGTCTAGTTTCGAGTCAGGCCCCCGCTGCAATGTGTTCCTAAGGCTAGGCCAAGGTGTATGTGCGTTATTCTGAAGAATTGGAAGGGAGTCTCTGAAACGTTTTGAATACAGGTGTGGCACATTTAATTTTGGAAAGATAATTCTGGTGGTGGTTCATAGAATGGGGGGGGGTCTATTTAAGGCCACTGAGATAGTTATAATGACACACTGTAAGTATGTGATCTCTGATGGGGGCAGTAAAGTCAGGACAGAAAAGAGGAAATTGATGGAGAGCTTGTAGGAGGAGCTCACGGGACTTGCCAACCAACTCAGTGAGGGAGGAGACGAAAAGCGTGCTTGCCACCTCCAAGGGTGTATTTACACATTCCCTGGTGTCCTGTGATTAAGCCCACATTTGGGTACAATCGTGGCCTGGCTCCCACTACCATCTGACACCTTGGGGTCCCCAGCAAGGCTGGCGGGGGGCGGGCAGGACCTGCATGCTGCCTCCCCAGTGGGTGTCAGGGGAGCAGAAGGAAGCCTCTGAAGTGATGGCGAGGTGATCACCCGTTCAGGAGGCAGAGTCCAGAAGCTGGACTCCCACCAGAGAACTGGCGCTGCCTTGAATCCAACCAGGACGTCAGGCCCGACTGACGGGTGAACACACCTGCTCTCCTGGTGGACAGTCTCCGCTCCAGAGTTTCCCAAGGGGGTCAGGAAGGGATGATATTTAATTTAGACCTCCAGAGCCCTAGGGCCAGAGTGCTGGGCTGCGAACAAAACAAAAGGTGGAGTAAGAGAAAGTTGCTTCTCTAGCGTCACTCCCAGGGCAAACCTCCCTTGCTGTTGCTGCTGCTAAGTCTCTTCAGTCATGTCTGACTCTGTGCGACCCCATAGACGGCAGCCCACCAGGCTCCCCCGTCCCTGAGATTCTCCAGGCAAGAACACTGGAGTGGATTGCCATTTCCTTCTCCAATGCATGAAAGTGAAAAGTGAAAGGGAAGTCGCTCAGTCGTGTCTGACTTTTAGCAACCCCACGGACTGCCGCCTACCAGGCTCCTCCGTCCATGGGACTTTCCAGGCAAGAGTACTGGAGTGGGGTGCCATTGCCTTCTCCAAACCTCCCTTGCAGATAGTCAAATGGAAGCAGGGTCTGAACTGAAAAGAGATAAAGGTACTGAGGTATTTTCCCCACCGTGCAAAACTGAGTCAGGAAGCAGGGTGAAGGGGAAGCATTTAAGCCTGGCATTGGAACCAGCTGTGATGAGCTACAGAAGCAGAGGAACCAAGGTGGGGTGTCTCTAACAGATTTCCAAGCTGATGATAAAGACGGCATTCAATGCTGACAGTCATCGCAGCCACACTGGGCAGAGAGTCTTGCGAGAGATTGTAATGGAGAAGTGGTTAGGGCCAAAGCTGGAGGTCTGGGAACTGACTGTCCACCAGCGTGCTCCAGTTTAAAGGCAAACCATTGACTTTGCATTCGCCTGAGCAAAAAAAAAAACAAAACAGGCTTTCTCTGATGTTAGTGGTAGCAGGGCAAACATACCTAAGGGCAGCCCTCGGCCCCCTTTTCCCCATTAAATGCGTCTTCAGCTTTTGAGTCCACAGTATAAACAAGGAGTCGGGCAGTTTACTGGGTTTAAATTACCCACTAGGTCTTTTCTGACTCTTTTCAAACAGAAGTCTTTCCCGGTAGCTGTTTTGGGTTTCCTCTCAAATCGTCTCATGTTGTCACAGCGCAGCTCAGACAACGGGAGGCTTCTACAGAGCTGCAAGGGCTCCTGTGCCTCTTTTCAGTGCAGATTTAGAAAAGCCTGATTCAGGGCTGTTACAGTCGCTTACGGAGCCCGGCTAATTCACCTTGAAGAAAAGATTTAGATAGAGTTGTTAAATGAGCTCAGCCAAAGCAGAATGATCCAAAAAGGAAGGAAAAAAAAAGTCACAGCGCCTCTCTCCATGCTCAACATAAAGGCTAAACACAGTTTGAAGGGAAAGGGCAAGATAGGCTTGTTTCTTTCTGCCTAAGTGCACACAGCATCTTGTGTCTGAATCCACATGGACTGCAGAGAATGGGACACGCAAATCCAACTTCCTGTGCCAACACTGGTACAGGGATTGTTTCTGGGAGGAAATCTGTTCATACCAAGAGCCCAACATCTGTATCCAGAGGCTGCCCCCTGCAGACAGCCTGGGCCCAGCCGGCAGAAAGGACAGGTTCTGCACGTCGCTTCCTCTGCTCCCTGAAAAGCAGAGAGGAGTGCTGTCTTACAATAAGGCACAGCCTTGACACACAGCGCTGCGTTCCCTGCAAGGACCAGTGGCAGAGACTTCCTGTCTGGTGTGTGGACTTTGCTGAGGAGTGCCCACCTTGAGCCCCGCAGGATCCCACCTGGGACCACGCTCACACTGATTTCAACCTCACACCCTGGTCCGAGGCAGTAGGAACAAAGCAGGCATCTCAGGTCATCTCTGGGCTAGCTTTGGACACTTGCTCTTCTTTTATCCCATAAAGGGCCTTCTGTACCTTCCCCTCCTCCATGCCTCCTGCCCTCTGTCTGCAACTGTTCAACCGTGGGATCAACTGTTCAGCTGTTGGCTGCAGGGATCAGGTGCACACTGAGTGTGGTGCTGTATGCACAAATAGTCTGAGAAATCCCTTCTGGGCACCGCTCAGATGATTTAGACACACTCATGCAAGCTAAACTCACTCACACGCCCTGATGCTAGGAAAGACTGAGGGCAGGAGGAGAAGGGGGCGACAGATGATGAGATGGTTGGATGGCATCCCTGACTCAACAGACATGAGTCTGAGCAAGCTCCATGAGATAGTGCAGGACAGAGGAGCCTGGGGTGCTGCAGGCCATGGGGTCGCAGGGAGTCGGACAGGACTTGGCAACTGAGCAGCAAGCACAGTGTGCACACTAGACCCAGCCTGTGTGCAGTCCAGCTCCGGGCCAGTGTGTCCCAGGACAGCAGAGGAGTTTGGTGAAGGCTCTTCGGTCACTGGGAGCCCTGGTGGGCAGCCTCGTTGGAACAGAGAGGAGCCACCGAGGGGCCAGGCGCGAAGAGGACCCTCTGTGCATGCTGCCTCCAGGATGCTCTGGGGCTGGTCTCCTTCCAGGCTCCTCTCAGCACTCAGGGCATTTTCCAGAAGGCCAGGGCAATGGCAGCGGGTGGCGCGGGGGCTGGGTCAGACCTGGGCTGACTGGCCCTTCCTATCTCCCGCATCCTCTCCAAATTAAAGATGATGAGTAGGAGGAGGGGGCGGGGCGATGTCTCTCCCTCCTCCCTGGGCGGGGGCTCTGCTCCAGGGAATCTGAGGGTACCGCCCAGAGAGGTCAGAGCTGCAGGATCAAGTTTAGAAGAAACGGCCTCTGAGCCAATTAGCACTTCTGTCTGTGGCCTTGTTTGTAATTTATCTGTGTGCCCCACTGCTTTCTCTTCCTGGGCTCCATAGGATCAATTATCACATTTCTCCTGGTCCTGAGAAAATCACCACTGACTAACGGAAGTGGAGGCCCTGGCCGGAACACCTTTAATGAAACTCGCTCAAAGGCTTTTTGAGTGTTTCACAGCGTTACAGGGAAAAAGCAGGAAGAACGACTCAGTATCAGAATTGTTTCCTGGGATTTGGGCCTGTGTTAAGCTGCTGTTAAAAAATAGTTGATTGTTCTCACATATTTTCTTCATTTTCACTAGATAGTAACATATCCAAACTGAACCTAAATCAATTATTTTACTTTATTTTGCTAAAAACAATTTTTTTTGGTAGTTTTTTCCTGGGTATGTGTAAGTCACTGAATATGTAAATGATGGACATTCATTAATTCTTAACAAGAAAAAGTGCGATTTTGTTAAAAATAAACCCCTCTGAGTTTTGGAACATAGAAAAAAAAGACTTAAAACCTGATGCATATATTGATTAGACGTTAGTTCTTTCTAAACATAAGATAAACTTTCAAGAGTTCATGCTAGAAAATAATTAGAGATGCTCCAAATTATATAAAGATATCTGGTTCAGTATTTTTAAAAAGCAAAATTTAGAAACAATTTGTAGACCTCCCAGGACGCTGGTTTAGTAAATGGCAGTGCAATAGACACTCATTAAAAACTACCTTGTAAGAGAAAACAATGGTGTGGGCACACAGATGAGTTCACTAAGTTAAAGGAGGCGGCGTTTACCTTACAACGTGAAGCTTGTAGGAAAAACGTATATACAACCAAAGGAAAGAGAGTACCTGCAGTTTTTAAAAGGTGATTTTTCTGGAGTCATTTAATGATCGATCATTTTCATTTTTCTTCCCTGCACTTTCTTCATCTTCCCCAAGTCTACATACACTGACTCAACAGACATGAATCTGAGCAAAGTCCGGGAGAAGGACAGAGGAGCCTGGCCTGCTGCAGTCCCATGGGGTCACAGAGAGCTGAACACAATTTGATGACTGAATAGCAACAATAACGAAAAAATACACACTAAATTTGGCCGGCAAAATATAATACAAATTAGACAGAAACTACATTTCTTTGTATATAGTATTATTTGCTAAACAGCTTTATAGGGCACTGCTGATATTCATCATCCCACATCTATGTAGAGTGCGCAGCTTGCTGCGGTTTTGACATGTGAACACATCTGTAAAATCGTGACCATAATCAGGATAATGAACCTTCCTTCGCACCACTGTCGAGTTCCCTCACGCCCTTTGGCCGTCTGCCCTCCAGCCCCTCCCAGCCCCCGCCCTGCTCCTTGTATCTAGGCAACCATTCATCTACTTCCTGTCCGTCATCTTCTATCAGCTTGTATTTTTCAGTGGTGTGTGCACTTCTTTGGTTCTTTCTTTCACCCAGTACAATTATTTTGAGATTATTCCAAGTTGTGACATATTTCAAAGGTCATGCTTTTTCTTTGCTCAGCAGTATCTCATTGTAGAAAGAAATGGCAACCCATTCCAGTAATCTTGCCTGGGAAATCCTATGGACAGAGGGGCCTGGCTACTACTGTCCACGGGGTCGCAAAGCCTGGGACACAACTGAAACTACCTAAACAATGACGACAACAGGATTCCCTTGTGTGGACCCACCAGCTTGTTTTTCGTTTCACCGTTGATGGGCATTTGTATTGTTTCCAGTGTTTGTCCATTTAAAATGGAACTGGGATCAGACTTCTGGAGTCTGGTGGCAAAGGGGTATTTCTTGAGATTATTTTGACCCACTAGACTTTAAGACAAAAGCTAATGTCAATAGTGTTCTCCTTGGGAAGGAAGGCTTCAGTGCTGGGCGCTGACTTATGCAGAGATGCCGAGTGTAACACAGCGAACGCTACCCAGTACTCTGCTGCTCATGGGGTTGCCTGCCTTGTGTGCTAAGTCGCTTTGGTTGTGTCTGATTCTGTGTGACCCCGTGGACTGTAGCCGCCAGGCTCCTCTGTCCATGGGATTCTCCAGGCAAGAACACTGGAGGGGGCTGCCATTTCCTTCTCCAGGGGGTCTTCCTGACTCATGGATCGAACTCATGCCTCCTACATCGGCAGGGGGGTTCTTTACCACTAGTGTCACCTGGGAAGCCCTAGAAAAGAGAGGACGTACACATCTGGCAATTTGATCTTTTCAAATTAGAACACTTTGTGTAGTTCACGGTTTCTGAGCAACAAGGGTTCAGGAGAAGCAGTGAGGCCCATAGGTGGGATCAGAGGGCAAAGATTCATGGGAGCTTGGACGCCCGCGAGTGGTGGGTCTTTCTACCCGAACCAGAGTAGTGTACCTGCTGGGTGATTACTCCAACAGCAGAGGAAGCTGGACCAGGGAGAAGCTGACTGTCGTGGAGGGAGCGATGAGGTGAAAGATGGTGTCCAGGGTACCTGGAGGAGCAGAAGACCATCAATGCTCATGAGTCTGCTGTGTGATCGCCCTCATAGCATCCATTCCCATAGTAACGTTTCAGGGCACAGTCATTTCCAAGGACGGAGCGGGACCCCTTGGAATGCCACGTGCTCTCTTCACTGGGTGGTTTGGACTGGTGCCTCTGGAGAGCAGAACCTCCTCCCGAGGGCTCCCACTGCCAGGCTTACCTGGGTATGTGTTACACTCCTGGCTCATCTGCGCAGCTTGCACTTTAGGTCTTTTTCTTTTTAATTTCTAGAGAAAATTTTGCTAAAATATATCTTATGTCTCAGTACATACATTAGAAAGTAGACCAGAAACAGTCATGCCATACCACTGATCATTTTAAAATCAGAATAAGTTCATCATGTCTTCGTTTAACACACAGTAATAAACAAATTATGGTCCTTAAGCACTCAATAAGTGTAATCACTCATGTGTAATTGGATATATACATTTTTAAAGAACTTTTAAATTTAACATTGTTAGTATTATTGTTTAATTTAATACTGTTAATCAGTAAAGCTGGTTAACAATGTTGTGATAGTTTCAGGTGAGCAGCAAAGAGGCTTTACCGTCCATATACATGTATCCATCCTCCCCTCAGTTCCCTTCCCATCCAGGCTGCCACATGACATTGAGCAGATTTCCCTTTGCTATACAGTAGGTCAAGTCCATTTCATTAGCCTCATTTTTAACTGGCCCTTTATTGTCATGTGTTAGGTTCCCTGATGGAAATGTCTGTGAGTCAAGTGGGGTATTTTGAGAAAGAAGAGGACAGTTGATACTAACTGCAGGTCCACCACCACCGGGATGTGCATTTGCTCTTGGGTTTCCTCTTTACAATACGGGGAGTGGCTGTTCTAAGCCCATTTTACAGATGCAGACACTGAGGCACAGAGTGGTGGGTAAGCAATGTACCTGAGTTCACAGAGGCGCCCAGTGGAGGAGACTGCAGTCAAACCCAGGTCTGTTGTATTCTAAGCCAGTGTTTTTATTTGATGAAACAAGCATTGCTGGAACACTGACTACGTATCAGGCGCTGTTTAAGGTGCTGGAAACATAACAAAGAATAGAACAGGTTAAAATTTCTGCTCTCGTGGAGCTTCCTCTCTAGTGGGTGAGACGGACAATAAACAAAGTAAACAGGGTATGCAGCGTAAAGCTGGGAAGGATGGTGGAAAAACATGGACAAGGGCTAAAGAATGAGGACAAGCTGTGTGGTCATCCGGGAGAAGAGCTGTCCAGGCAGAGGGCACAGCAGGTGAAAAGGCCCTGTGGTGGACATGCTTTACGGGAGTGTCCCTGACGTTTAAGAAGGGGTCTCAGTATGTCAGCATGAGAGAGACTTTTTACACATGAGGTTCCCTCAAGGACTTCTTAAATGACAGGATGAGTCCGCCAGGCTCCTCTGTCCATGGGATTCTCCAGGCAAGAACACTGGAGGGGGCTGCCATTTCCTTCTCCAGGGGGTCTTCCTGACTCATGGATCGAACTCATGCCTCCTACATCGGCAGGGGGGTTCTTTACCACTAGTGTCACCTGGGAAGCCCTAGAAAAGAGAGGACGTACACATCTGGCAATTTGATCTTTTCAAATTAGAACACTTTGTGTAGTTCACGGTTTCTGAGCAACAAGGGTTCAGGAGAAGCAGTGAGGCCCATAGGTGGGATCAGAGGGCAAAGATTCATGGGAGCTTGGACGCCCGCGAGTGGTGGGTCTTTCTACCCGAACCAGAGTAGTGTACCTGCTGGGTGATTACTCCAACAGCAGAGGAAGCTGGACCAGGGAGAAGCTGACTGTCGTGGAGGGAGCGATGAGGTGAAAGATGGTGTCCAGGGTACCTGGAGGAGCAGAAGACCATCAATGCTCATGAGTCTGCTGTGTGATCGCCCTCATAGCATCCATTCCCATAGTAACGTTTCAGGGCACAGTCATTTCCAAGGACGGAGCGGGACCCCTTGGAATGCCACGTGCTCTCTTCACTGGGTGGTTTGGACTGGTGCCTCTGGAGAGCAGAACCTCCTCCCGAGGGCTCCCACTGCCAGGCTTACCTGGGTATGTGTTACACTCCTGGCTCATCTGCGCAGCTTGCACTTTAGGTCTTTTTCTTTTTAATTTCTAGAGAAAATTTTGCTAAAATATATCTTATGTCTCAGTACATACATTAGAAAGTAGACCAGAAACAGTCATGCCATACCACTGATCATTTTAAAATCAGAATAAGTTCATCATGTCTTCGTTTAACACACAGTAATAAACAAATTATGGTCCTTAAGCACTCAATAAGTGTAATCACTCATGTGTAATTGGATATATACATTTTTAAAGAACTTTTAAATTTAACATTGTTAGTATTATTGTTTAATTTAATACTGTTAATCAGTAAAGCTGGTTAACAATGTTGTGATAGTTTCAGGTGAGCAGCAAAGGGGCTTTACCGTCCATATACATGTATCCATCCTCCCCTCAGTTCCCTTCCCATCCAGGCTGCCACATGACATTGAGCAGATTTCCCTTTGCTATACAGTAGGTCAAGTCCATTTCATTAGCCTCATTTTTAACTGGCCCTTTATTGTCATGTGTTAGGTTCCCTGATGGAAATGTCTGTGAGTCAAGTGGGGTATTTTGAGAAAGAAGAGGACAGTTGATACTAACTGCAGGTCCACCACCACCGGGATGTGCATTTGCTCTTGGGTTTCCTCTTTACAATACGGGGAGTGGCTGTTCTAAGCCCATTTTACAGATGCAGACACTGAGGCACAGAGTGGTGGGTAAGCAATGTACCTGAGTTCACAGAGGCGCCCAGTGGAGGAGACTGCAGTCAAACCCAGGTCTGTTGTATTCTAAGCCAGTGTTTTTATTTGATGAAACAAGCATTGCTGGAACACTGACTACGTATCAGGCGCTGTTTAAGGTGCTGGAAACATAACAAAGAATAGAACAGGTTAAAATTTCTGCTCTCGTGGAGCTTCCTCTCTAGTGGGTGAGACGGACAATAAACAAAGTAAACAGGGTATGCAGCGTAAAGCTGGGAAGGATGGTGGAAAAACGTGGACAAGGGCTAAAGAATGAGGACAAGCTGTGTGGTCATCCGGGAGAAGAGCTGTCCAGGCAGAGGGCACAGCAGGTGAAAAGGCCCTGTGGTGGACATGCTTTACGGGAGTGTCCCTGACGTTTAAGAAGGGGTCTCAGTATGTCAGCATGAGAGAGACTTTTTACACATGAGGTTCCCTCAAGGACTTCTTAAATGACAGGATGAGACTATATTAAAGGCACATTAAAATATAAATAAAATTTTAAAAAAGATCAGTGATGGTTTTAAAAGAAGTAAATGTAGTACTCTTCCTGTACTGTAATAATGTGTAAAATTTTAGTTCATTAAATATTAATTCAGAACAAGTATATATATATACACACTATATTTTCATATTTAGGTGTACAGATACAAATCCTTCTTTAAGAGGCAAGTCTTTGGAATTTTAAAATGCAATTTTTTTGTACCTACAGTATAAGCTTTCTGTTTTCATTATAATTTCAGCCAAGTGACATTTAGCAAAGCCCCAAGGAAATGTCTGCAGATTATGTTTGCACGTTGGACTCTGCTTTCTTGTTTAGTTGAAATGGCAGACCAAGAGAAAGACCTAGGCTCTAGACTTAAGTCTGGCCCGTCCACTTTGCTGTGCTGAGCCCAGGGCAGCAGGGCTCGCCTGCAGGAAAGGGCAATGCCTTCCTCGCTGCCACAGTTATTCCAGTGATCTGCCTCTGTTGTGCATGGATCTTTGGGCTTCATCTAAGAGCTGGGAGTAGGAAAAAACAACCGCGATGAGACTGATCAGGCCGTGACTGCGAGCACTCCCGGAGGGAGGAGAGGCTTGTGAACAGCTGTGCAGAACAGGACGGCAGATAAGAGCGGCTGACCCGCCAGTGGCGAGGGGGTGGTAGTGGTAGGAGGTGGGAGCTAGGCTGTGGTGCCCCCGGGGAGTGACGGCGTTTCTGTTTGGAACTGAGGAGTGAGCATGGGGCAAGAGTGAGAAGAGCCATGTGCCGCGCTGGGACAGTTCAAGCTGCTCAGCAGGGCGCAGGAGCGTCAAGTGCTGTGTGTGTGCATGTGAGCGTATGTGTGTATGTGTGTGTGTGTGAGGGTGTATATGTGTGTGTGTGTGTGTATCTGAATGTGTGTATGTATCTGAGTGTGTGCATGTGTGTGTTTGTATGTGAGTGTGTGTGAGTGTATATGTGTTTGTATGTGTATGTGTGTGTGTGTGTGTGAATGTGTGAGTATGTGCTTGTGTATGTGTGTATGTGGGTGTATATGCGTATATGTGTGTGTGTATGTGTATGTGTGTGTATGAGTGTGTGTATGTGTGTGTGAGTGTTTGTGTGTATGTGTGAGTATATGTGTTTGTGCGTGTGTGTATGTGGGTGTATGTGAGTATATGTGTGTGTGTTTGTGTATGTGTGTGAGTATGTGTGTGTATGAGTGTGTGTATGTGTGTGTGAGCGTGTGTATGTATGTGTTTGTGCATGTGTGTGTATAAAGTACAGAAAGAAGTGGGCACAGAACGGCTCACGTGGGACCTCAAGTGTTGTTCCACGTTTTCCAGGCTTCTCTTGTAAGCACTGCGGAAGATGATGATGCTCATGGAAAATGGCATGTCTCCTTTGGAAGGCCCATTATGTGAAAAAAGCAAATAGTTCAATAGATTATGCTATGCAGAAATTAAATAAAGCACAATATTGGATCTACATTATTTGGTGTACTTGTATGTGCTGAAAGTATAAAATCATGGACTAGAAGGACAAACTCCTCTGAAAAGGGAGAGATGACAGGGACCCAGAGTTTTTTAAAATCTGTGAAGGCAAAATGAGAAATAGTTGTTGATATGAATGGTTCTTACATGGGTAATTGCTGTTGTTACTTTTCTGAATCGTAAAAGTTTTCAAGAAAAAAAAGAACATTGGTATTCCTGTAACTTTCAGCTGGGAAGAGGACTGGGCTGGCAGGATCCAAATGGTAACTAGAGATTAAGGGGACCCTGACAGCAGGCAGAAAGAGGTGCACCCTGGAAACAGCAGGATGAGCTTATTTTGGTTGGTGATGACAGGGTGGACGGAGAGAGGGAAAAGCTTTAGAGGCACCTCAGTTTTAAAATTTTTAATTGTATTATTATTTGTAATGTTTCATTTATTATTTTTAATGGTAGAAAATCATTTTACAGTTTTGTGTTAGTTTCTGCCCTATAACAACACGAATCAGTCATAAGTATACATATGTCCCTTCCCTGCTGAGCCTCCCTTGCCTGCCCCATCATCTTACCCCTCTAGGTCATCACAGAGAGCCAGGCTGGGTTCCCTGTGTGATTTAGCAACTTCCCAGTAGCTGTCTGCTTTACACACTTTATCCTGGGCGGTGGGTGGAGCAGTGCTGGCCATGGAACAGTTCTGCATGGAGAATGCGTGAGCCTGAGCTGAGAAGCAATGACCCAGTCTTCAAAGAGCCAAGTGTCTATAAGACTTCTGGTTGGGGACGTCTGGTAAGTTACCAGGTGCAGAATTCAGGAGTCCAGGAGAGCTGCAGACCAGAGGCTTAGGTTCAAGAGCCTGAAGAAGGGGGAACATCTTCCAGCAACAGTGGACAGAGGAGAAACTGGTTTTGGAGACTTCTTAGCAGACGACCAGGTCTTTGATGGAAGGAGAGGGGAGATAGGTGATGACTATCGCTGAAACTGCTGTGTTTATAGGTTGCCTACTTGATTTCCCATAACAACTCTTTTGGGCTGTGGTCCCACTTTACAGAGGAAGATGAGGGTCACTCGTCCATTGTCATCCCAGGAACACAGGTGGTCTGGCTCCAGCTGGCGGCACTCGCAGGGACAGTGGGAATGGCCGAGTCCAGAAGGAAGAGGAGTCTTCTTGCTTTCCCCCGCCACCCACACTCTTTTCTAGTTGAGTTTTTGTTCTCTGTGGTGTGAACACTTGACTTCAGAGAATGTCAGCTGGCAACTTCCCGAATTTCAAATGTCAGGAAGTGTATTTATGCCCTGTGATTTTGATATCACATTAAGGATTGCTACTGGCTCTTCCATGTATGTGATGCTGCGTCCTTACTTTACAGCTGCTACATAAAGAAGGACCCAGGCACTGCAGGCACCAAGGCTTCACCAGCTGTGAAATCACGGGGATTCCAAACAGAACTTTCTCAAGCTTGCTCCATCAAGTGCGTGCATGCGCACAAACGCACACACACAAATTCAAGAAGTGCTAACTCACAAAGCCTACTGAACTCTAGATAAACACCTTTTCTGGAAGCACACTCCTTGCATTATTGGAATACAATACACTGGGGTAGTGGGAGGACCTTGGAATGAACAGCCCTGACCTAGGATGAGAGGAGAGGGGTCATAGCAGCAGCATCTTCTCCATGTGAGATCAGATATATCCCCCCATCCTTCCGCAGTTCAGTAAATTGTTAAGGTAATAAAAACTCAATAGCCTTGTTGACCAAAATTTGTCAAGATAGAGCTTATTTTGGTGATGTTTAATGTAAATCCTCTTGGTTTAAAATGGCTTATTAACTCTCTTTTTCCCATTACTGTATAAGAAAATGGCACTTTCGGCTACATTATAAATGTTAATAGCAGGAGAGATAATTTAAACAAAAAAGCAAGCAGAAGGGAAATTGTGAGCAGAATTATTTTAATTTTGACTTGAGTTCCATTTGAGTCCGTGTTATTTCATTCTAATTAGGGGAGGAAGGAGTTTTGAATTTAGACATTCCGTATTTCCTTCGGTAATTTCAGCTATTTCTAATCAATTTTGCTTGCATCTCAATGTTGAGTACAAAGTATTACATTCTGTATGTGATCCTGTCTTGCTATTTTCTGCATTTATATAGTAAACATCTTAAGAAATAAAGAGAAGTGTAAAAGATGGAAATATAATTTATATTCTTTGAGATTAGAATTTCATTACTTATACAGAAGCACTGTTTTAGCAGTCATTTCTGAGTACTCCTTTAAACGAGATCAAAGTGTATCACATTTAAAATAGATATTTAAAAATGATAACTATAAGAGTATCCTGGTACTATTTTAAAAATTAAGAAGAACAGGTCCTAGAATGAACCACTATCTGTCTATTCTTTTACTTTGAGACTGTTGAAGTTCTCTTCCCGTATATAGACTCCATCTTCTTCCAAGTTGTTTGGCAATGGGTTGAATGATTTAGATGAGGAGAAGTCCTACCTGAAATTTTAATCCATAGAGACCAAAAGTTCCCCCATTTGATAAACTGATGATTGGGCATGTGCTCGACATTACTCAGTCCATCAGTGTGAAAGCTAATCCCAGATGAAGATCATTTCTGCTGTCCAACAGCAAAAGAGGGCTAGGCTGAGAAAGCCTGGATGAGGAACAGGCACCACAGGACACCTGGGCTCTGCTTATGACCAGTGACCAGGGCACAGCAGCTCCCAGCAGGCAGCACCACCTCTTGGCACTTTGCAGAGAGGTACCCTGAAACCTCACTGGTGATGGGAAGACACCTGCACTGACGTTATATCGAGTTGGCCAGAAAGTTCGTTTGGCTCTTTCTATAATATCTCATGGAAAAACCCAAACAAAGATTTTGGCCAAACCCCAGTATTCTTTTCTATCTCTGCACAACAGGGATTGTGAGTAGCTTTAGGGGGGAAAAAAAAAAGCAATGACAGTCCTTATAACTTGAGATTTGAAGGTTTTATATGTCCTATGGCACCCCACTCCAGTACTCTTGCCTGGAGAATCCCATGGAGGGAGGAGCCTGGTAGGCTACAGTCCATGGAGTCACAAAGAGTCGGACACGACTGAGCAACTTCACTCACTTTCATGCATCATTTAGGTGAGAAAGTCTTCACAGGTTGACCAGATGTTCATCTCTTTCTAATAGGGTGTGCATAAGCAGACCCTCTCAAGGCACTTGATAAAAATCACTTCTTACCTTGTACGTTACTGACTACCATCCACCCTGTTAGTCACTCAGGTAGGAGCCTTCATTCCTTTTGCTCCCACAAACACTCCATTGTGTAGCTTACAAATGACTAGATTCGCTTTTCTCTTTTTTCTCTTCTTCAGCTGCTTCAGATCCTAAAGAGTGTTTGCTTTAAATCCTTTAATTCACACCTCTGGAAGTCAGCACACTGCTAGGCTGTGAAGGATGCTCACTTTCTTGTGTGGGCCCCTTCCATGTGACTGAGTGTCATTATGTGGCCAACTGTGGCCAGCAGAGCTTCAGCAGGGCTTGCGGTGGTCACTTACGCGTGCCTCGGTATAGAAAATGCCTTCCCTTTCTTCTGTCTTCTCTCTCACCCCACCGCGCTTTGCAATGAACCTGCCTTCACGTCACCTTCCCTGACTCCTCTGTGGATGCCCTGCTTCTCCAGTCAGAAGAATGCTCACCACTCCTTGATCAGCAAGTCCCTTGCATCAGAAAGTTCAAAGACGCACACATCCCCTTGTATCCCAGCCGTTGGACTTCCGCACTTTCCAAGGTATTGTGCCATTGAGGTTAAAAATGCTGTCTTTGTTTTTTGTGTTTGTTCTTTAATGTACTATTTGTGTGAAAAATACTATAACCTTATTACAGTACAGTACTGTATAGCCCATTGTGTTAGTTGGGTACCTAGGTTAACTTTGTTGGATTTACAAATGTGCTCTCTGAACAGAACTTGTTTGTAGGTAGGACACTTACTATGCAATCATTTGGCTCCTGCTGTCTTTCTTCTGCTTGCTGTGGCTTCTGAATGATCAGTCAGTATCTCCTATGAACCAGTTCATCTCCCAGAGCCTTAGTTTCATGAACTCCCTAGGCTGGCCTGCTTTGCTCCAGAGCCCAGGGGCACCTTCTTGCTTATTACCGGCTCTCCCCTCTCTGCTCCTGCTCTGTGGATTGCTAGCTCCCAGAGTGTCATTCTGTGTCCTCACAATGCCTGGCACATGCTGAATGCATGTCTCTGGAGCTGAATTTCTTAAGTCATATACCATAGAATACAGTGCTCTTGTAAGTACAAGCGTCTCAGTGAGCAGGAGAAACCAACAAGCTGCACAGGAAAGTACTGGGTAGAACTGGAATTAAGTAAGGCAGAAAACAAAGAGGAAAGGAACAATGTAATAACGGTCTCCACATATTGCCAAGCCCTCTGTAACACTGGTGCTTAACGAATGTGATTGACACTGGGCTTATGAATTTCCTAATTTTTAAAACATAGAAGTGCAGTGTTTCCAAAGACATGATTAAATTCTGCAAAATATTTCCAAAGGGTCAGTTCAGTTCAGTTCAGTTCAGTTGCTCAGCTGTGTCCGACTCTTTGCGACCCCATGAATCGCAGCACGCCAGGCCTCCCTGTTCATTACCATCTCTCGGAGTTCACTCAGACTCACGTCCATCGAGTCCGTGATGCCATCCAGCCATCTCATCCTCGGTCGTCCCCTTCTCCTCCTGCCCCCAATCCCTCCCAGCATCACAGTCTTTTCCAATGAGTCAACTCTTCGCATGAGGTGGCCAAGTACTGGAGCTTCAGCTTCAGCATCATTCCTTCCAAAGAAATCCCAGGGTTGATCTCCTTCAGAATGGACTGGTTGGATCTCCTTGCAGTCCAAGGGACTCTCAAGAGTCTTCTCCAACACCACAGTTCAAAAGCATCAATTCTTCGGTAAAGAGATACATTTAGACAGTCAGATAGAAAGGCAAGTAGGTGGGTAAGTAGGTGGATGGAAAGATAACAGAAGGATAGAGCCTTAGTAGTCTTCTTGAGGACTACAGTTTGGAGAGCTAGAGTAAAAGGCTGAATGGAAAACTAAGCCTTGCTCGTGAAGAATGAGGGCCATGCAGCCATCTCTTGGTGGTCCAGGGGTTGAGAATCTGTCCGATGCAGGGGCGTGGGTTTGATCCCTGGTCTGGGAGCTGAGTTCCCAGGAACCAAGGGGCAAGTAAATCAGCACACCAGTACTGAGCCCGCACGCTGCAACTAAGACCCAACGCAGTCACAAATAAACTGTTTGTTTGAAAGTACTGCTGGAGAACTAAAGATATTAAACACACACACACACATAAGCATGAGGGCTGTGCAATATTACTCCCCAGTCCAGGACACTCTACACTAAACGGCAGATTTTTCTGAAATCTGCGACTTCACTGTGCAGCAGGAACTGTCTACCTGGTTTTGCTCAGTCTGGGGCCTGGGCTGTGCGTCTTATTTCTGGCGAAATAAGCCACATGGTCCAGGATGACTTGTGAGTATGTTGGTGTCAAAGCAATATTATTTTGGAAGCCCCTAATTGTCCAATCTCTGTGCTTTGCAGCAAGATAGAATTTCATGGAAAACAAAATAGAGGCTGCATAAGGACCACAAAGAGGAACTAAAGAGCCTCTTGATGAAAGTGAAAGAGGAGAGTGAAAAACTGGTTTAAAACTCACTATTCAAAAAATGAAGATCACGGCATCTGGTCCCATTACTTCATGGCAAATAGATGAGGAAACAATGGAAACAGTGACAGATTTTATTTTCCTGGGCTCCAAAAATCACTGCAGATGGTGACTGCAGTGATGAAATTAAAAGACACTTGCTCCTTGGAAGAAAAGCTATGATAAACCTAGACAGCATATTTAAAAGCAGAGACATTACTTTGCTGACAAAGGTCCATCTTGTTAAAGCCATGGCTTTTCCAGTAGTCATGTATGGATGTGAGAGTTGGACTATAAAAACAGTTGAGCACCGAAGAACTGATGCTTTTGAACTGTGGTGTTGGAGAAGACTCTTGAGAGTCCCTTGGACTGCAAGGAGATCCAACCAGTTAATCCTAAAGGAAATCAGTCCTGAATGTTCATTGGAAGGACTGATCCTGAAGTTGAAACTCTAATCCTTTGGCCATCTGATGCAAAGAGCTGACTCACTGGAAAAGACCTGGATGCTGGGAAAGACTGAAGGTGGGAGGAGAAAGGGACGACAGAGGATGAGGTGGTTGGAGGGTATCATCAAGTCAATGGACATGAGTTTGAGTAAGCTCCAGGAGTTGGTGATGGACAGAGAAGCCTGGCTTGCCACAATCCATGGGGTTTCAAAGAGCCGGACATGACTGAGCGACTGAACTGAAGGACCCCAGTGGGGCTTCCCAGGTGCCGCTAGTGGTAAAGAACTCATATGCCACTGCAAGAGTTGTAAGAGACTCAGGTTTGATCCCTGGGTCAGGAAGATTCCCTGGAGGAGGACATGGCAACCCACTCCGAAATTCTTGCCTGGAGAATCCCATGGACTGAGGGCTCTGGCAGGCTACAGTCCCTAGGGTTGAGCAGAGTTGGATATGACTGAAGCAACTTAGCACACACATACAAGGACCTCTGGAGAAGAAAATGGCAACCCACTCCAGCATTCCTGCCTGGGAAATCCCATGGACAGAGGAGCCTGGCGGGTTACAGTCCATGGGGTCACAAAGAGTTGGACACGACTGAGCATCTAAAACAGCAGACAAACAACAAGGATCCCAGGGGCAGAGAGTGCCTCAGCCCCCCACCCTCTGTTTACGCCAGTGTCTGTTTCCCCAGCCCTCTGTCATCACATGACTTTGCAGCATCAATCTGAACACCCGAGTCTCTTCCTCCCCTCAGTTCAGTTCAGTTCAGTCTCTCAGTCGTGTCCAGCTCTTTGTGACCCCATGGACTGCAGCACTCCCGGCCTCCCTGTCCATCACCAATTCCCGAAGTTTACTCAGACTCATGTCTATTGAGTCGATGATGCCATCCAACCATCTCATCCTCTATCGTCCCCTTCTCTTTCTCCCTTCAATCTTTCCCAGCATAAGGGTCTTTTCAAATGAGTCAGCTCTTCACATCAGGTGGCCAAAGTATTGGAATTTCAGCTTCAACATCAGTCTTCCCAATGAACATTCAGGACTGATTTCCTTTAGAATGGACAGGTTGGATCTCCTTGCAGTCCAAGGGACTCTCAAGAGTCTTCTCCAACACCACAGTACAAAAGCATCAGTCTTCGGCACTCAGCTTTCAAATTTGCCAGCAAATTTGGAAAACTCAGCAGTGGCCACAGGACTGGAAAATGTGAGTCTTCATTCCAATTGCTAAGAAAGGCAATGCCAAAGAATGCTCAAACTACTGCACAATTGAACTTATCTCACACGCTAGTAAAGTAATGCTCAAAATTCTCCAAGCCAGGCTTTAACAGTACGTGAACTGTGAACTTCCAGATGTTCAAGCTGGTTTTAGAAAAGGCAGAGGAACCAGAGGTCAAATTGCCAACATCCACTGGATCAGCACAAAAGCAAGAGAGTTCCAGAAAAACATCTATTCCTGCTTTATTGACTATGCCAAAGCCTTTGACTGTGTGGACCACAATAAACTGGAAAATTCTGAAAGAGATGGGAATCCCAGACCACCTGACCTGCCTCTTGAGAAACCTATATGCA
>SJYG01000030.1:6157269-6173071 GCA_006410535.1 Litocranius walleri | reverse complement strand
GGAGAAATAGTGGAAACAGTGACAGACCTTATTTTTGGGGGCTCCAAAATCACTGCAGGTGGTGACCGCAGTCATGAAATAAAAAGATGTTTACTCCTTGGAAGTAAAGTTATGACCAACGTAGACAGTGTATTAAAAGGCAGAGACATTACTTTCCAACAAAGGCCCATCTAGTCAAGGCTATGGTTTTCCAGTGGTCATATATGGATGTGAGAATTGGATGTGAAGAAAGCTGAGCAAAGAAGAATTGATGCTTCCTCCCCTACAGCTTATCTAACTGGGGCCTTTCCTCTGCCCTTGCCCCTGGCAAGGATTTTAGTTTCAAATGGATTTTTAGATTAGGTAAGGAATGAAGTGCAGAGATACTAACTACTCTTAAAACTTATATATGGATTTGTAAAACAAATCTCAAGCAAAACCCTTTATCAATGACGGTTTTAATGAGCGTGTAATTCCAGAAGACATAACACAGTTTTACTTAGCATTGTGAAATTACTAGGCATTCACCTGATTATTATTTCTTTGCCATTATTAAGCAGATTAAAGCATGCCTCTGTGAATTGAGGAAATGGGAGAAATTCATGAGTAGATGGAATGGACTTTTAATAGGATTTTGAAGTCAAACAGCATTAAGATCTTCAAGGAAATAAGAGCTGAGGGGTTTAACATATGAAATGGTTTAAGTCACCTTCAAGGTTGAGAGCCCCATACACCTAAATGGATTATTTCTCCTTCAATGTTCATCCCACAGCGAATTCCAAAATGCTTTTCCATTTTAGTCAATTAATGCATACTTTTAAAATACGTGGGCTAGAATGGCTTTCCAATTAGCTCACCAGATCTTCCTCGATTAGACCAGGATCCAGCAGCCCCGACACTCCATCTGGGATGGCTGCTAATCAAAGGGTAAATAAAATATATCTCGGAAAATCACACTGCAATCCCATACCTGTAAATAGTCATTGTTCTATCAGTGTTTGTAACATTATAAAAATATTATCAAAGCAGATAAAACAGTTGTTTGAGGTACGTTGTATCTTCCCGTTTTGGAGAAGGAATAAAGACAATGTCCTATCACTGCTATGTCAGCCAATAAAGGCCTAGCACAGGAGACTCTGCTCAATATTGTGTGGCAGCCTGGATGGGAGGGGCGTTGGGGGGTGAATGGATACATCGATATGCATGGTGAGTCCCTTTGCTATCCACTTAAAAAAATAAAAATCCTGTGGGGGTTCCCTGGTGGTCCAGTGGTTAGGACTCAGCACTTCCACTGCAGAGGCCGGGGTTCAGTCCCTGGTCAGGAAAGTGAGGTCTCATAAGCCACGCAGCCAGAAAAGAGAAAAGGAAAGAGAAAAGAAATTGTGCTGTGTCTTGGTCCTCACTGGTCCTGGACAGCCTCTCAGCCATGCCCAGCTTGATAGCATCTCTAAGCAGGAATCCGCATCGCTGGTTCAGATGACCAGCCTCATCTGTCCACTCCCACGTAAACGCACGTTCTGGAGACGTGTACAGGATGTGGGATCTGACAGCCCTGGACACAGAGCTCATGCTGCAGTGTGAACACGTGGCAGGGATTCCCCTGGACCCAGTCAGCACCGTCACAGGCTGGTAGGAAGTTGCTGCTACGGGCTGAAACCCCGCGTGCTCTTACCTGGAGAATCCCATGCACAGAGGAGCCTGGCAGGCTACAGTCCAAGGGGTTGCAGAGTTGGACATGACTGAGAAACTCACACACACACACACACACACACACGTGCTCTCTGTAGGTTTTCATACGCGACGTATCCTCTGTCTGGAACACAACTGCCTCCCATCTCTACCTGCCCTAAACAGCCCACCCTCAATGCCACATCCTTGGGGCAGCCCTGTCACTAAGCCCTGGGAACCTGAGTGAGACACCCTCCCACAGGCTCTCACAGCAGCTGGGCATCTCCAGTCCTGCTTGCTTCATCACCTTGGGCATCTTCACCAGCCCTGTTGATTAGTGTCCTGGAGCAGGACTGATGTATCCACAGACATCACAGCAGAGCTCTGTGCTGTCAGGACCATAGCCGTGAATCAGGGGTGGCATCAGAGTCCTAGGAATATGGCTGGTGTGCCTTTTCACTTGAACTGAAAGGCACTGCAAATGCAGAATGCACCCGGGGTAAGACCTCGACCAGAAGGAGGTGTGCATGATACGCATCAAGTCTATTATTACATGCTGATATGACCATATGTTGGATATATCGGGTTAAATAAAATATATTAAAATAATTAGCTTGTTTTAAATTTTCGAATGTGACTACTAGAAAACGTGAAATCACCTGCGTGGTTAGCACTGTGTTTCTGCTGGTGACACTAGGATAGCACAGAGTAGACTCTCTATAGATGCCAGATGAATGTCTAGGACTTCCTTTTTATTTTGTAATGGAGAGTTGAGTGGGCTTCCCTGATAGCTCAGTCGGTAAAAATCCACCTGCAACGTGGGAGACCTGGGTTCGATCCCTGGGTTGGAAAAATCCCCTGGAGAAGGGAGAGGCTGCGTACTGCAGTGTTCTGGCCTGGAGAATTCCATGGGCAGTCCATGGGGTCTCAAAGAGCAGACACGACCTAGCGACTTTCTCTTTCACTACAGAGTTGAGTATAAAATACACAATTTAGATCTGATTAATGGTGCAGGGGAAAAGGACAATCTCTTCTACCAGCAAAAGAGATACATTTGGGGGTGGTCCAAATGATAGTATATAATGCGGCATGGAATAGGTTAAAGTCTTCCTGATGCAGACTTTTTAACTGGACCCTTGATAATCTTTTTGCCTTCTTTCAGATGTGAAATTTCATCACCAGTCTAGGATTTGGGTAGCAATGGGGTGCACTATCTCTGTGAATTCCTTGCTGCTATGAATCCTCATTCTCAGCAGCTCTGCTGACCTTGAGCTCTGTGTTCTGGGGCCTTAAACTTCCTACCCATGACCTAGAGGGTGAGCTTGGTTAAGGAACCCATCGGACTCAGCGATCTGGCCACGCACCATGCTCTCTTGCGAAAGGAGGTTTCTCTTTCTTCTCTGATCTCCCTGCTAAACCCGCCGAGGGGCTCTTTCCCTCCTGCATACTTGAGCTCTCAGCCAGGGATCTAAGCAATTTTTGCTCTGAATTTCGGTCTCGTTCCTGTGGTTTCTGCACTGGCAGAATTTCCTTTTTTAATTTCCAGCTGCTCTCCCAGTTCTGAGCTCGGAATGCTGCTATGTTTAGCTGATGAAGCTCAGCTTTGCCCCTCACCCTTCCTCCTCCACCACACTACTGTCTGCAGTGACAGGAGAGTGGGCTGGGCAGTGCCCTCAAGCCAGGGAGCAGTCATAAATTTGCCACTCAACCATTTCCAGTTACTTCTGGGTGAGTTCTAGTATATTCGATGATTGTTTTATTTTGAACATTGATATCTGCTAGGGATTCACATGACCTACTTCTTCTTCTTTTTTTTTTTTTTTACCATTTCCATAAGCAAGCTTCCACGTCCAATTTTCATGGTAGGTGGACAGTGACAGTCGCCAAAACTTGGGAAGGCCGTGTGGCCGGTCACTTGCCTGGTCAAGCACAAGGGTGTGGGTCACACTTCCAGGAAGCCAGCTAAGTATGCTACTAGAGGTACTAGCTCAGAAGAAAAGAAAATGGAGTGAATAGAAGGAGAGAGAGATGGTGAATTAGTCAGCTTGAGCTGCCATGAAACAGTCAGCTTGATGCCACCATAAAATATCGTCAACAGAGTGGCTTCAGCTACAGGAAACCTCGGCTTCCAGAGGCTGGACACCCACGATGAGCACAGCTGCAGAATCGGTTCTCACAGTGAGTTCTCTCCTCGAGACAATCGCCTTCTCATTGCATCCTCATGTGCCGCGGAGAGAAGAAGCAAGGTCCCTGTTTTCTGTTCTTGCTGTTGCTGTTGTTTAGTCCCTCAGTCGTGTCTGACTCCTTGTGACCCCACAGACTGTAGCTTGCCAGGCGCCTCTGTCCAGGGATTTTCCAGGCAAGAGTACTGGAGTGGGTTGCCATTTTCTTCTCCAGGGGACCTTCCTGGCCCAGGGATTGAACTTGCATCTCACAAATCCCATCACAGGGCCTCATCCTCCTGACCTTGTCTGAATTATTTAGCTCCAAAGGCTCCCCTCCAAATCCCGTCACACAGGGGCTTAGGATGCCAGCATGTAAAATCAGCAGGGCACAACTGGGTCCCCAATAGATGGGCAGATTAGCTGGGATCCTAACCTACTGCCATGTTGGAGGCTTTAGTTTGTCACAATAATATCCTTCTTGCATCTCTCCCCAGGAACTGAGGGTAACCAGAATCTGGAGAAGCTGTTTCCAAGAACAGCAAAACCTCAAGGTCGTCGTGCGTCTGAGATGTTGACTCACCGCTGTATTCATCTTCAGAAATTCCCCTGTAGGGAGAAGTCTCACCCACGGGGCTGAAAGGCCGTCTCCTTTCCCTCAAGTCGGGGGGCAGCTCTGAAAGACCATCCTATCTCTACTGTCTGCTTTTGCAAACTCAGTGCATTTAAAAACTCACCTTCTCACCCCTCCACGTTGTCACACATCACTGGCTTTGGGGCCCCGTGTCATATGTCAAACTCGCACTGTCTGCTTTATGTACAGTAGCGTGTGTATTTCAATGCTATTCTCTGAAAGCAGAGGGAGGTGGCAGGGGGTGCGGGAAGGAGGGTCCACGTCTACCTATGGCCAATTCACACAGCTGTGTGTCAAAAGCCATCACAATATTGTAAAGTAATTATCCTCCCATCAAAGTGAACAGATTGAAAAGAAAAAAAGAAAAAAGAGACTTGCCTTCTGCTCAGTCCTGCCGCGTCCCTCCCTCCCCGTCAGGGCTGTGGCTAAGAGCAGTCCCTGAATGTCTGCGCTAAGCCTGTGGCAGGGACCCCTATCTGTCACCAAGGGTGTAAGGAATCTTGGTCAGAGGGTGAGCAGAGGGAGAGCAGAGAACGCTAACCATTCCCGTTCTGCGCTCCTCCCTGTATTCAAGCCCCTCAGCACAGTTTCATGGTTTTCTTCCTAACGAGGCGCTGTTTATTTCATTTGCTTTTTACTCGCGGACTGTGGCTGTCCAGTTGCTTTGCATAGTAGGCTGTTGGCTGTATGCTTTATGCAAATAGCTGAAAGCTGCCTTTGGATTCGACTTGGCCCTTGATCCTCTTTTATCTCCAGGAATTATGCCAGGAAAAGCCCTTTACAATACAACACAATTAAAGATACCGTCTCTCTGAACTTGAGACCAGTTCCTCTCATTATAGAATCCTTTAGCAGCTCTGTTTGGTGAGTCAAGCTTAGTGGAAGAAGCACATTTTTTTATCTGCATAGAAGATGGAAGATCACATAATGTTTTGCTGGATCATTATTCTGCTGATGACAAGACTCAAACACAGAACGAGGGGAAAGAGGGCCTGCAGTTCCTGCTGAATCATCCTGCAGCGGGGGCAGAAGGTGAAGCAACGGCACTGTCACCTGGAGAATAAGGATGGATGTGCCTGGATCCTCCCTAAGTGAGGCCAGTTCAGTTCGGTTCAGTCGCTCAGTCGTGTCCGACTCTTTGCAACCCCATGGACTGCATCATGCCAGGCTTCCCTGTCCATCACCAGCTCCCAGAGCTTGCTCAAACTCATGTCCATTGAGTCGGTGATGCCATCCCACTGTCTCATCCTCTGTCATCCCTTTCTCCTCAGTCTTTCCCAGCATCAGGTTCTTTCCCAGTGAGTTGGCTCTTTGTATCAGGTGGCCAAAGTATTGGAGTTTCAGCTTCAGGATCAGTCCTTCCAATGAATGTTCTGGACTGACTTCCTTTAGGATGGACTGGTTGGATCTCCTTGCAGTCCAAGGGACTCTCAGGAGTCTTCTCCAAGAAGTAATTTTTTATCTGAAGAGAAAAACAAGTACGTGACTCCCTCCTTGACAAATGTACATAAATTTGGTTGTCAAATAAATATTGTACAAATCCTATGTCATCTAACTCTGACTCTCAGTCAGTATCCCCTGATAAACACTAACTTGTGTTTTCCGATATGCGGAGGACACTGATCTCAGAAACCGTTGTTAGCAAGCAAGGAGTTTGAGGCCTCATCAGTGGTTGCCCCGCTTAGGGTTCTCTCTGACATGCTCTGACCTACTATTTTGAAGGTAGTTTATTTATTTTTCTGAGATGTCCCACTTTAATTCAAGTCTTGTACACAATCCAAAGGGGTTACATGAGTTTCTTTCACGTGCAGAGGTTCTCCCAGATTAAATGAAGTGGCAGCTGTTTGTCTGGCAGTTTTGAGTCTATTGCTCAGCTGTGGGGTGCTAACCCATGCAGACCTGGTGAATTATCTGATTATTTTGTTAGTGAGCATCACATGATCAAGATCTCACCTGTATGAATGTTACTTTGAGTCAGTGCGTCCCTTTTCAGTCTTGGGAGAAGGGAGCAGAACTTGAGAAGGGGAATCAACACAGAAAGAAGAAATCCTCGGGTCTAACGGAGAGACAGTGAACGCTGATCCGGGAACCAGGCATGGGGGCTGGAATGATCATGCTGATTAACAAGAGGCCCTGGTGTCTGAGTCTGCACGTTGCACATCCAGGAGGAGGCTCCCAGATGGTGGCTCAGTGGTAAAGCATCCACCTGCTGACGCAGGAGACAAGGGTTCAATCCCTGGGTGGGGTAGATGCCCTGGAGTGGGAAATGACAACCCACTCCAGTATTCTCGCTTGGAAAATTCCTTGGATAGAGGAGTATGGTGGGCTACAGTCCATGGGACCGCAAAGAGGCAGACACGACTGACTGCCTAAGCAGCAGCCGCCCCCAACCCTGGACGTGCCCTTCTGTGCAGATCCAGGCCCTCCATGTCCCCTCTACACTTCTCTCTATGACCCTCCGGAGCTGAGCTTCCTCTGGGTCCTGGTTTCAGGAGATTCTCATGTCTCCATCTCTTGTCTCTACCAGAGGTGAGTTAAGTTGAGACAACAATACCCAGATCCTGTGGAGTAGGATTAGATGGAATAATGTGGGCAAAAGTATGTCATCAAAGGCCAAGTGCAATTCAACTGCAGAATGTGTAGGAGTGGATGTCCCCTCTCAACAACAAGTCTCAGTCTCCTGGGTATTATTATGAGGCTTAGCATTTACTTGTGCTTGCAGTGAATTATTCCTTCTTCTCTGCACTTCAGGTTAATGTCTGTATGTGTGGGAAAGCAGGAATAGTAAATCGTTAATGGCATAACCATTGTACAGTATTATATAACCATGGTATGATGTACCTCTTACACGGTATGACCACTATATGATATGACCATTGTATGGTATGATGATTTGACATTCATGACAAATCCAGTCAATTTCACTGTTTGAAGTTTTTTAGATAAAAAGTTAGGGAAAAATTAAATCCCAAAGCAATCTTTCTGAGACTTTTTGTCTCTCTCTTGGTAGTGACGGTACTGAGGAAGCATGGTTGCAATCAACAAGTGCTGCTGCTGCTGCTGCTAAGTCGCTTCAGTCGTGTCTGACTCTGTGCGACCCCATAGACAGCAGCCCACCAGGCTCCCCCGCCTCTGGGATTCTCCAGGCAAGAACACTGGAGTGGGTTGCCATTTCCTTCTCCAATGCGTGAAAGTGAAAAGTGAAAGTGAAGTCGCTCAGTCACGCCCGACTCTTAGTGACCCTATGGACCGCAGCCCACCAGGCTCCTCCATCTATGGGGTTTGCCAAGCAAGAGTACTGGAGTGGGTTGCCATTGCCTTCTCAATCAACAAGTGAGTGGTTCTCAAACTGTGGCCTGGGAACCCACCCTGAGACCTTTGAGGGATCTGCAGGGTCCAAACCATTTCCTTAATAATAGCAACTTATAACGCTGAGACGTTATTTGCTTTTTAAAGCTCATCCTTTCGCAAGTGTGTAGTGGAAATGTTTAAGGCCACTTGAGCTGTGGCATCTCAGTAGATTAAATCCAGAAGCAGCTTGAGAATCCAACTGCCTTCTATTAAGTTAGGTAATTTAAAAAATTTCTAAAAATATTTTAAAAATTCCATCTTCTCACTAATTTTTGGTTGTTTTGGAAAACAGTTATTTTTGATGAAAACATATGACGGATGTTGACATGTAACAGTTTTATTTTGCCATTTTAAACTGCATAAATTTTTTATAAAGGTCACAGTTTCACTAATATTGTAAGCAGCCATTCTCAGCAGTAGTAGATGAAGTCTAGATCATTTTGATCATGGGTGTTTCCTTGGCAGAGCTTACATTAGTGCTGTTTGCACAGCTGAAGTTAGGGAGTCCTCGGTACATGGTAGGAGAGCAAGGGGTCCTGAGAGCAGAAAGCTTGAACATCTCTGTAATCGCCATTTATTACTATTTCATGAAGACAGAGACTCGCATGAAGGTCAGGAGGACCTCTCCTGGACCTGTTCCCTTACAGCAACATGCTCCTTAAACTCTCATGAAAGTCAGAATATTAACGGTACCTACCTCACATGGGTGGGGAAAGATCAGAAAGGTTGGCCGGTAGAAGGTCCTCGGAGATGGTGAGTGTTAGAGGAGTATTTGCATAACAGAAAGCAAAGCTCGTATTCTGATCATTTGTACATAGTTTATTTCACTCTTCTCATGCGTCTCGGCTTCCTTGAGGAGGAAAGAGACAGCTTCACGCTTGCCTCTTGCATCCCCGCTGGAGCCCTCACACATTACGCCTGAATTACTGCAAGGTGGAGGCGATAAAGTTTCCCCCACCATGTGTCCAAGTCCCTGGCACAGAGCAACGCCCCCACACATAGGTATTCCTGTGTGAATTAATACATACATACATTAATGCAAAGACTTGCATTTTATCTAGTTGGAAGTTGAATGATAAAAGTTCTCAAGGAGCCTTTGTATGTTATTTTCATATGTGCAGATATTAAACAGAACCACACTTGAAACAATGCATCTAAAAGGGGTTCCGAAGGAAACTACTTAATAAAGAAAGAAGAGTGATTTCCAATTAGAATGCCAAGTGTTTACAAGTAAATAGATGCTTCTAGACACTCGGAGGTGCTTCAAAAGAGTGTTCATCTAAACACTCTGAGCATTTGCTTGAAATATTTCCACTACACAAGTTTGTTTAATAGGTGCTCTTCAAATGAAGGGCTACATTAAATGTGAGTTCTAGCTCTGACTCAACCATTCAGCTCAGAATAACAGTGGGAGACACCTGGATATTGTGAAATCCCCGTGGACGCAGCATGCATGAAGATAACTGGTGCAGCTGACCAAGAGCACGTGCGCAGAAACATCGGCTGTCAGCAAGCCCTGCATGTTGAAAAGAAAACTCTCTGTTCTTCCGCTGCTGCATCCAGGAACCAGAGCCAACAGCCCAGCTCTTTTCACAATATAGAAACATAGAAAGGAGAGGGGGGAGGCTAGGGGACATGGTTTCCTGTCCCTGATTTTAGCTATGCACATTAAATTTTGCAGGGAAAGGTTGATGATTAAAATATATCTGATTTCCAATCTCTGCAGTTTAGAATTGCCTGCTACAATGCTCGGGCTATGTTGGCAAATTTGCTAAGCACACTGAATTCTAGAAAGAGCTGACAGAAATAAATTATGGATAGAGCATGCATTAATACAAATTGCCTTCATTTGCTGCACATTAATTTCAAAATGAAAAGACACCTAAGAAAGCAAAAATATTTTAAGGTCTGATGCCATTATTTGGGTCAGCTTCCGTGGAATGGTGGTAATGAATGCTGGACCAGCACAGAAATGGTTCTATTAAAGAGCTCATAAGCGCCAACCCATATATACTGCTGACACTGATTTCCACTTTGGAGACCTTCTGCTTATTTTATTCAGGGATATTTTTAGGTACCTGAAATCTGTTGTATTTTACCAGACCCTTTAGTTCTCTCTGCCCTGTTGGTTGGACCTCAATGTCCAAATGTTTTATTGAAAAAGGATATCTTGTAACATTCATTTTAAGTGTGACCTAAGGATGTTATGATGCTGGAGAAGACTCTCCATGTTCCCTTGGACTGCAAGGAGATCCAACCAGTCCATCCTAAAGGAAGTCAGTCCAGAATATTCACTGGAAGGACTGATGCTGAAGCTGAAACTCCAATACTTTGGCCACCTGATGCGAAGAGCCAACTCATTGGAAAAGAACCTGACGCAGGGACAGACTGAGGGCAGGAGGAGAAGGGATGAGATGGTTAGATGACATCCTCAAGTCATTGGACGTGAGTTTGAACCAACTCCGGGAGAAGGTGAGGGACAGGGAAGCCTGGCGAGCTGCAGTCCACGGGGTTGCAAAGAGTCGGACATGACTGAGTGACGGAACAACAACAAAGTGCTTTCCTTTGCTTCTTGCTCCATCTTAGATTCCTCGTGTGCAAACACGTCCGGGGATGTTTCCGCTTGTTTTGAACACGACATGAGTTTTTCAGGACTTCACCACATGGCCCCCCATCCCACGACCACTTCCTGACTTTGTGCCAGTACACCTGTCTCCTCTTCCAAACTTGGCAGCACACCAGGTACTTACAGGTATCTGCTCACTCCTGTCGACTTAAAATATAGCCACAACCTAAAAACTGAGAATTATATTTTATTTGGTGAGAAGTTTTAGGACTCCAAGCCTGGGAGACAGCATCTCAAGGGACCTTGAGAGAACTGCTCCGAGGAGGCGAGGGGAGGAGCCAGATTATACAGAAATTTTATAACAAAGGGCAAGTAGCCTGAACATCAAGAGATTATTGTTGAATAAAAGAGACCAGATATCCCAAATTCAGGAATTTAGTGCTTTTGTATGTTTGGGCAGATGCAAGAGTCTGAGCTCACTGAGGCTGTTCCTTGCACGTGCAGCTCAGCTATCTGGGACCAGTATCCCGTTTTTCACAGCCGGAGCTCCTCAGGGCTCACTGTAGGGAGTGGCTGTAGCCTCAGGATCTTGGATGGCAGGTGTTCTTCCCCTTCCTAAGGGTTCCGGACTGTACATCAGGAGGGCCAAAGTAGCTGATGACTGTGACATCCTTGTTTACTGATATGGCAGGAAACACTCCATTTCTCATTCCCCTTTATCAGAGCCAAGGGTGAGGTTATGAAAATTAGTTCCCACTTCATAGGAGCTGCGACCAACATGGAGCAGTGGGCAGGAGGCCTCCCAGGTGTTGCTGGCCCCACTGCCTCCAGTCAGGGAGGACATGCCCTGCTGTCTGCGGGGCCATGAGCTCTGCCCTCAGTGTGACTCTCAGGTCCTGTCTTGCATCTGATTTTCCATGAAACACTTGTTTTGACTCCAGTTATTTCTGCATATTGTCTCACCTGATTTTGACCTCTGGCTTTTTCTGATTTATTTCTAGCTTCCATGAAATGAAAATATCTCCCGCCATATCAATAAACAAGGAATGCCAGAGCTGGCATTGATTCCTGGCCTCCAGATGTGAACGAGGGCTCTCCAAGCTGCGATCCAGCAGGTGTGCCACCCTCCATGGTGATTGCTGAGGAGCTAGAGGAATGCAAGAAGCAAGGTCAACAAGGAAACAGGCTTGACCCCAGATAGCTAAGTGCATATGAAAGGGATGAATTCAGTGAGCCCAGAGGCTTGCATTTTCCCATACATAGAATGTTAAATCCCTTAGCTTGATACCTGATCTTTGATATCCAGACTGCCTGCTCCATTTTTTGCAAACTTGTCTATAACCTGACTTCCCCTCCTGCTTCCTTGGAGCAGTTTTTTCAAAGCTACTGAGGCGCTGTCTCCTGGGCTCAGAGTGCTAAACATTCCCACCAAATAAAATAACTCTCTTACTTTCAGGTTGGGACTATATTTTTTAGTCGACACCTCCACCAAATATCCCTGGTCCCCCATGTTCATGAACACTTTCCCTTAACATTCTAACACCATGCCCTCAGGTTTCATTTCATTTTCCTCATTGTCATGGGTTCTACGGAGTCCACTTTGCTTTCTCAAGTGCCCTAAAATTAAAGTAGGAAAGAGGCTCCCAGAAAAAAAAATCATAAAGTCTTGAATATTTATTGGAAGGACTGATGCTGAATCTGAAGCTCCAATATTTGGCCACCTGATGTGAAGAGCTGACTCATTGGAAAAGACCCTGATGCTGGAAAAGATGGAAGGCAGGAGAAGTGGATGACAGAGGACAAGATGGTTGGATGGCATCCCTGGCTCGATGGACCTGAATTTGAGCAAGCTCTGGGAGTTGGTGATGGACAGGGAAGCCTGGCGTGCTACAGTCCATAGGGTTGCAAAGAGCAACCGAACTGACTGAATTGATATCATCTATATATCTCACTCCCTAAACAAACCTCAGTTCAGTCACTCAGTTGTGTCTGACTTTTTGTGACCCCATGGACTGCAGCACGCCAGGCCTCCCTGTCCATCACCAACTTCTGGAGTTTACTCAAATTCATGTCCCTTGAGTCAGGGATGCCATCCAACCATCTCATCCTCTGCCATCCCCTTCTCCTCCTGCCTTCAGTCTTGCCCAGAATTAGGGTTTTTTCCAATTAGTCAATTCTTCGTATCTGGTGGCCAAAGTATCGGAGTTTCGGCTTCAACATCAGTCCTTCCAATGAACACCCAGGACTGATCTCCTTTAGGATGGACCGGTTGGATCTCCTTGCAGTCCAAGGGACTCTCAAGAGTCTTCTCCAACACCACAGTTCAAAAGCATCAGTTCTTTGGTGCTCAGCCTTCTTTATAGTCCAACTCTCACATCCATACATGACTACTGGAAAAACCATAGCTTTGAGTAGATGAACCTTTGTTGGCAAAGTAATGTCTCTGCTTTTTAATATGCTGCCTAGGTTGGTCATAACTTTTCTTCCAAGGAGCAAGCATCTTTTAATTTTATGGCTGCAAACCTACTCTCTCCTTGAAAAGTCTTAGCTTATATAAATTTTTCCCTCTACATTTTCCTCAATCCACAAGAACTTGAATTTTAGTGGTTTCAAATTACATTTTTTCTATGAAGGAGAGGGAGGCAGGGAACAGAGAAGACATTGGCATTTGAAGACTCTAGACCACAGCCAGTGGCCTAGAGTCTGCACAGATTTTTTTAATGAATAATAATAAATATGGGAAGCCTAGGCGAGCCAGTGTTAAAGACTCTGCCTGTCAGTGCAGGAATTGCAAGAGACGTGGGTTCGATCCCTGGGTCAGGAAGATACCCGAGAATAGGAAATGGCAACTCACTCCAGTATTCTTGTCTCGAAAATTCCATGGACAGAGGAACCTGGCAAGCCACAATTCATGGAGTCACAGAGTCAGACACAACTGAGCGCGCACACACATACAGACACAATAATAAATATAACTTGCTGAGTATTTACTCTTTAATAAAAAGTGGACTATAAGCAATATTGTTCACATTTAATTTATGTGTTTATTATTTATTATAGTGAACACAAATCCTTCTTAAGTTTCCCTACCAATTTCCCCTGAGAGGCTTTCAATTCCTCCATCCATTCTACTCTTCTTCATTAAATTTACTTCAGCCAATATTTATTGATTATCCATTCCATCATTCTCACTACAGTCGAAGCATAACCCTGAATAAGACATAATGCCTGTCTTTTAGAAGCCTGCAGACTACAGGGGGTTTTGGAAAATTGGACAATTGGGATTCAGGGCTACTGATGCTGAAGCTGAAGCTCCAATCCTTTGGCCACCTGATGCGAAGAGCCAACTCATTGGAAAAGACCCTGATGCTGGGAAAGACTGAAGGCAGGAGGAGAAGGGGACAGCAGAGGATGAGAAGACTGGATGGCTTCACTGACTCGAAGGGCATGAGACAGTGTAGACCTGAGTTGGCGTGGACAGTGCTGAGTTGCCACGTGACGTGAGAGAGGGCAAAGCCTGGAGGACGTAGGGTCTGCACCAAGAGGACATGCTTTTCTACCCTCTACCTTCCATCCAGCTGATCTGGAGAGGGGCTGCCCTGAGGTCACACCTCTGTGCAATTTTACTAGAAGCTTAATTTCCTTGTTGGCCCCAGCTCCAGGGTCATCGCAGCACTGCAGCCATACCCCGCGAGTACACACAGGCAGCCTGGGATGCTCTGCTGTGCGTGGTCCTGTGGGCTAAAAGCTGACTCACAGTTTTCTTGGGGAAAATAAAAAAAAGCTACATTGGATAACACCCCATGGAATACACTCGCACTCGTTTTCTATTGTTGCTGTAACACATACCACAGAATGAGTGGTTTAAAACAACCTAAGTGTATTACCATATACTCTGGCAGTCAGAAGTCTCACTGGGCTGGAACCAAGATATTGGCAGGGCTGTGTTCCTCCTGGAGCGTAGGGGAGAATCTGTCTTTTTGTTTTTCTAGCTTCTAGAAGCCACCTCCATTTCCTTGTCCATGGTCCTCCCTCTGCAAAGCCACCTTTCGCAGCTTCAAATATCTCTGTGGCTTTAATTTCTCTTCTGTCCCCTTCTCTTACTTACAAAGTCCCTGCTGATTCTCTCGGGCACTCTAGACAATTCAGATCAATTGTCCAGTTTCAGGATCAACTGATGAGCAACTTCACTCCCATTTGCACCATAATCCCTCTTTGCCGTATGATCTAACATGTTTGCAGGTTTTGGAGATTAGGACGTGGACACCTTTGGGAGGAGTGTTATTCTGACTACTGCAACATTTAAGATTCTTCTCTTTAAACATTCCAGCAACCCAAATGCATGTCTGGTTTAAAAACCTGAATAAATTCTGTTTCTGGTGATATTGTAACATCTTCTTTCAGATTAATCTACTACCAAAAACCATCAGAAAATCTTGAGAAAGAAACTCTTCAGATTTGCTTAAGTGAGTCAGAGAACTATTTATAGGAGGCCAGAAATTACAGTGTCCTAGAGAACTCACTGAGATAAGTCCAGCATTCTGCAACACTACTCTGTAAAGAATTTGTTAATTCATAAGTGTTGTAAGACCCAGAAATAAAAAATCTGAGTAAGAAACAGGAAATCAAAGTTTAGGCACTTGAGCTAAGGCTGGCTGCTGATACAAAGGTTGGAGCTGTGGAATCTGGAAAAATACAAGAGGATCTTACTTGCAAAGCGGAAACAGAGACCCAGACTTGGAGAATAAGCACACAGACACCGAGATGGGGAGGGGTGGCGGGGTGAGCAGAGGCTGAGGGTGACGTGTGCACGCGCTATCGACGAGAGGAAAGTGAACGCCACTCAGCAGTGTTCAGCTCCTCGAGCCCCATGGGCTACACAATGCACGGGATTCTGCAGGTCAGAACACTGGAGTGGATAACCTTTCCTTTCTCCAGGGGACCTTCCCAACCCAGGAATCGAACCCAGGTCTCCCTCATTGCAGACAGGTTCATTACCAACCTTCTCCAGTGGATTTTCCTGACCCAGGAATAGAACTGGAGTCTCCCGAATTGCAGGTGGATTCTTTACCAACTGAGCTATCAGAGTGACACTGTGTATAAAATAGATAGATAATGAGAGCCTACTGTGTAGCTCAGGGAACTCCACCCAGCTCTCTGTGTTGGCCTAAATGGGAAGGAAATCCAAAAAAGAGGGGATGTGTGTGTGTGTGGTGTGTGTGGTGTTTGTGTGTGGTGTGTGTGTGGGGTGTGTGTGTCTGGTGTGTGTGGGGTGTGTGGTGTGTGTGGGGTCTGTGCGTGTGGTGTGTCTGTAGTGTGTGTGTGTGTGTGTGGTGTGTGTGGGGGGTGTGTGTGTGTGGTGTGTATGTGTGTGTGGTGTGTGTGTGGTGTGTCTGTAGTGTGTGTGTGTGTGTGTGTGGTGTGTGTGTGTGTGTGGTGTGT
>SJYG01000030.1:6126603-6154793 GCA_006410535.1 Litocranius walleri | reverse complement strand
TGTGTGTGTGTGTGTGTGGTGTGTGTGTGTGTGTGTGGTGTGTGTGTATGTGGTGTGTGTGGTGTGTCTGTAGTGTATTTGGGGTGTGTGTGTGTGTGTGGTGTGTCTGTAGTGTGTGTGTGTGTGTGTGGTGTGTATGTGTGTGTGGTGTGTCTGTAGTGTGTCTGTGGTGTGTGTGTGTGTCTGTGGTGTGTGTGAGTGGTGTGTGGTGTGTGTGTGTGTGTGTGGTGTGTGTGTGTGTGTGTGGTGTGTGTGTATGTGGTGTGTGTGGTGTGTCTGTAGTGTATTTGGGGGGGGTGTGTGTGTGGTGTGTCTGTAGTGTGTGTGTGTGTGTGTGTGGTGTGTATGTTTGTGTGGTGTGTATGTGTGTGTGGTGTGTGCGTGGTGTGTGTGTGGCGTGTGTGTGTGTGTGTGTAGCTGATTTATTTTGTTGCACAGTATAAACTAAGATGACATTGCAAAGCAATTATACCTACAATAAAAAATTCATCTAAAACGCTTGGAGTTTGAGGTTACCAAGGCATCCAATACTGAGATGCTAAAATCATGGAAAGAAGGGAAATGCTTTCAGGTGAACAAGAAGCTTTCTGTTCCCCTCAGACCTTTGCTGACATTTAAGCAGCTGTTGGCAGAGGGAGAAGAGAAGGAGAATGACCCTCAGCCTTCCGAAGACAAGGTGGCCTCAGAACCTTCCAGGTTCACAGGAAGGAGCCCGGAACCAGAAAATAAAAACTCAGTGTCAGTCGCCTTAACCTGAGTCTGGACTGAGGTCATCTGCTCATGATCCAAGTGCCTTTTAAGAAAAGATATGCACATTTCTCCTAGAGGAAAACAACCTCAGCAAGAGACTCCTGTATTTCTGCAACTTTTCCACACTCAGGGGCTAGCATTCTGTAAACAATCGCCAGGCCTGTCGTGAGGCAGAAGGAAACAGCTAGAAGCCAGGAGAAAAGAGAAAATGGAACGGGGTCCGGGGAAACCCTTGCTGTCTTGGGCGACTCCCTCTGGGGAGAGGCAGGGGTGAGGATGTCCAGCCTCAGGGACAAGCTTGGGGACAGGCTCTGTGTCCCCCAGCCAACAGCGCCCTCACCTCCTTTTGTCCCAGCTGACAGCTGGCAGCATCCAGAGGGGGACTACAGGCAGAAACTGCCCAGTGGGGTCCCTCCAGAGCAATGGGAGAGACCAAAGGGTTATGTCCAGCACCCTGAGCTCTGGGAAGATGTGTTAATTATCACTAGATAGGCAACGTAGCACCCCAAAATGCGTCCGCATATGTCCATCAAAAGACCTGCATGTAACGCTCATAGTAACATCCTTTGTGATAACGGAAAATTTCCCAAACTGAAAAAACTCAATACTACAGAGCCGTGAGAATCAATGAAGTGCTGATGCATGGAGCAATATGGATACATGTCACAAATATAATATTGAGCAAAGACTGTGTACGAGGTGGAAGTGAAAGTGTTAGTCGCTCAGTTGTGTCTGACTCTCTGTGACCCCATGGACTGTAGCCCACCAGGCTCCTCTGACCATGGGATTATCCAGGCAAGAGTACTGGAGTGGGTTGCCATGCCCTCCTCCAGGGGATCTTCCCAACCCAGGGATCAAACCCAGGTCCCCTGCTCTGCAGGTGGATTCCTTACTGTCTGAGCCACAGGGAAGCCTACTGAGGGATTCCATCTATATAAAGCTCAAAAACAGACAAAACTGATTGATGGTGATGATGTCAGGGGAGTGACCTTCCGGGAGTGTGTAAGTGGCCACTGAGAAAGGCATCAGAACTCTTTCCTGGAGATAACAAGATTCTATTTCTTTATCAGATAGTGGTTGAAAAGAACTATTTAACTTCTGACAATTTATCAAGATCTATAATTCTTTTTGAGAAAGAGCTCATAGTATCCCTGTATATTTATGACAATGCGATTGAAAGCATACACAAGCAAAGAAACCTCAGAATATTTTGGATAAGTAGTAACTCTTCTAGAAATCTCTCCAATTAAAAACTAGAGCAGAGACTTCTTTGGCAGCCCAGGGGTCAAGACTCTGCTTTCTTGTGCAGGGGGCACAGGTTCGATTCCTGGTCAGGGATCTAGGATACTACAGGCCATGCAGCGTGGCCAAAAAAATAAGCAAGTCAATAAATAAAACGCAAGATAAAAGAATATTCAATCATAGTACAAAAAAATTAAAGAAATAAAAATAGAGTAGCTAGGCCTGCTATTTGATGGGAGAGCCTGGGTAATCAAAGAGAAGGCGTTTTCCACTGTTCGGTTGCTGCTGCTAAGTTGCTTCAGTCGTGTCTGACTCTGTGCGACCCCATAGATGGCAGCCCACCAGGCTCCCCCATCCCTGGGATTCTCCAGGCAAGAACCCTGGAGTGGGTTGCCATTTCCTTCTCCAATGCATGGAAGTGAAAAGTGAAAGTGAAGTTGCTCAGTCGTGTCTGACTCTTAGCGACCCCATGGACTGCAGCCTACCAGGCTCCTCCGTCCCTGGGAGTCTCCAGGCAAGAACACTGGAGTGGGTGTTCTCCAGGCTCCAGTAACTGTCGACTTCCCTGAGAAGCAAGCAGACGGCGAATGGTGATGAGAGAGTGCCTCCACCAGGCTCTGTGTGATGCACTGCGGAGCGTGCCGAGCCTCCTGACTATTGAAGTCTGCACACAGAACGCCAGGGATGCCTCAAGATGGTAAATCTCTCCCAGGCCCAGGATGGCTGGTAATTGCACGGAGCTGATTCTGTCGTACCGCAGAGGAGGCTCAGTGCTGCCCGGGGGGCAGAGCCTCGTGACAGGAGGGCCAGAGGACTGCAGGGTCTTTCCCGCTGCAGGATCTTCAGGTGATTTATGTGAAGGTCGTGGAGATAAATGGGCCTTTCTGAAACTTCATCCTGAAAAATTGCTTTCAGTCTGGCTACTCAGAAATGCCAGCCAGCCTTCAGCAGACTCAGCTCTGTCTTGGATCAGAACCAAGGTTTTGCCTGCTTTCTGGGCATCTGAAAAGCACAATCAAATCGCATGCCTTTCACACTGAAAATCATAAAACGGCAACTCTGATACTTGGCTGATCACTAAAATACCAACCTTAAAATTACTTCATGGGCTTTGGGAAAAAATTAGTTCCTTTGCACCTTATTGCATTCTGTTTCCAAATTAAATTGTTCTCAGAGTCTCTTTTCTTCTTCAAAGTTACTCAACAGCAGATTTTTTTTTGTCCTGCATGAGGTTGTGTTAGTTGCTCACTTGTTTCCAACTCTTTGTGACCCCATAGACTGTGGTCTGCCAGGCTCCTCTGTCCATATTGGAGTGGGTCGCCATTCCCTTCTTGAAGGGATCTTCCTGGCCCAGGGATCCAACCTGGGTCTCCCACACTGCAGGCAGATTAATGTAATTTTATTAATCGACAGGGAAGTAGTTGAAGCTACTCTTGTTGAAAATATGGAATCTCTGCAAAGTGCACCATGAACACTACAGCCCATTAGCTAATGGCCATTGCTTCCAGCAAAAACTCTCGAGGAAATTGGCTTCATCAATTCTAAAAAATAGTTTCTTTTCAATGCAGCTATATGAAAACGTCAAGAAATAGATATTAAATCTCTGTTTTTTTTCCCTCTGCTGTTTTTTCCCCCACATCCATCTCTTTTTGAGACCTGGAAAAATTTCTGTGTTGATTTTTTTTCTTTTTAATCTCTTCCCCTGTAAGAAAGTGTATTTTAAATATCAGTTCAGTTCGGTTCAGTTGCTCAGTCATGTCCCACTCTTTGTGACCCCATGGACTGCAGCTCGCCAGGCCTCCCTGTCCATCACCAACTCCCAGAGCTTGCTCAAACTCATGTTCATCAAGTCGGTGATGCCATCCAACCATCTCATCCTCTCTCATCCCCTTCTCCTCCTGCCTTCAATCTTGCCTAGAATCAGGGTTTTTTCCAATGAGTCAGTGCTTCGCATCAGGTGGCCAAAGGATTGGAATTTCAGCTTCAGCACGGTTCCTTCCTAAGGACATTCAGGACTGATTTCCTTTAGGATTGATTGGTTGAATCTCCTTGCAGTCCAAGGGACTCCAGAGTCTTCTCCAATACCACAGTTCAAAAGCATTAATCCTTCGGTGCTCAGCTTTCTTTCTTTATAGTTCACCTCTCACATCCATACATGACTACTGGAAAAACCATAGCTTTGACTAGATGGACCTTTGTCAGCAAAGTAATGTCTCTGCTTTTTAATATGCTGTCTAGGTTGGTCATAGCTTTTCTTTCAAGGAGTAAGTGGCTTTTAATTTCATGGCTGCCGTCATCTTCTGCAGTGATTTATATTTTAAGTATAATGTGTACTTAACTGATTTCTAGTTCACGTGCAAGTTCAGGATCTGCTTCTTTAGGAAAGTTCTTATCCTTAAATTCTGACCTGCAGTGAAGAGGGACAGTCTTCTATTAGTTATATAATGCAAAAGAGTAAATATTTAAAAAGCAGGATGTCTATTTTTTTCCCTCTGTTTCTAACTCTAGTTCACTGTGAAAGTGAATTTTAAAAATTGGGCTTTACAGCCCAACGCAAAAAATCACGACAAAGTTTCCATTCATTTCACCACATATCACTATCTGATATGGACCAGAAAAAACACTGGTTCTAGAGACATAGATAGGGATGCAGCTGCTCAGTTCTCAGGGCAAGGAGGCTCTTCAAACACAAGTCTCACATTATTGAAAGGTAGATAATTTCATCCAGAATGTAGAGATTCTATAAGGATCGGGGAGCTTTCTTTGACTGAGAGTCTTACACGTACACATACACACACACACTACTTTCTTCATCCTGTAAATAGTTTGCTTAGTTCTGTTTGCTGTTTAAGAGAGAAATAGAATAATTCTTCTTATTTGGTTTGCAAATTAGTAATGGGAAATAGCAATTTCAGTTCAATGAATATAATATTTTAAAATTATAAGTTCAGTAGTTCAGTTAAGTAGAGTATAAGACAGAGAAAAAGCTAGGAAGGAGGAATGTTGATGGTAGAAAATGGCACAGACTGGGAGGATAGAGGGCAAGCGGGCAGCGTAGCCCTGGTGAGAGCCCCGCAGATGCCCGTGCTCTGCGGCTCAGCCGGCGCATCGCATGGCGCCCACCAGATGTTGTCAGGCACAAGGGCCCGGTGAAGGAGCAGCACAGCACCTGCAGGGCATCTTAGCATTAAAGGCACAACTCTTCAGCCACGGCACCTGTATCCTCAAGGCCAACCCTATACCCACTTCTTCAAATTAGTTTAGAAACAAACAAGATCATGAATGAAACACACCCACAGCAAGCCTGAGTTTGTGAACCCTTTTTTAACGCAGCATTATATATCCACATGCCCAAACCCAGCATCTGGAGAGCTGAGATTTGATATCATCTGGATGATTCCCAGGAACCCATGGGGTGGATCCAGGAAGATAAGCTTTCCCACACCCTGTGTGCCTGGGTTTCAATTCCCAACAAGCCTCTCAGTAAGAGCCAGGGCCTCAGATCAAAGGATGAGCCAGACAAGCCTCCAAAGCACCAGCCAGAGCATGTTGGCAAGGCCCTCGGTGACTCTGTGTGTTGCCTTTCAGAAAGTGTCTCTGGGTTTCAAGATCAAATAGCTGTCTTCTGTTATGGCTCCTAAAGTGAAGATGCTTGTGCTGAGTCGTTCGGTCATGTCTTACTCTATGTGACCCCATGGACTGGGGCCCGCCAGGCTTCTCTGTCCATGGGATTTTCCAAGCAAGAATACTTGAGTGGGTGGCCATGCCCTCCCTCAGGGGATCTTCCTGACCCAGGGGTTGAATCTGTGTCTCCTGCGTCTCCTGCATTGGCCAGGGATTCTTTACCACGGCACCACCAAGGTGAAGATGAAGTGAAGCGTGGGGTGTTAGTCACTCAGTCGTGTCCAGCTCTTGGTATCCCCATGGACTGGGGCCTTCCAGGCTCCTCTGTCCTTGGGAATTCTCCAGGCAAGAATACTGGAGTGGGTTGCCATGCCCTCCTCCAGGAGATCTTCCTGACCCAGGAATCTACTACTTTGCAGACAGCCTGTTCACTGTTTGAGCCACCAGGGAAGTTTATAAAGCGAAGATAGATCTCCACTAAACTGACTTGCTAGAGCCTCCACAACCCATGTTCACAGACACATATACAGGCACACACATGCACGCACACAGGCAGGCACACCATGTGTGTATATACACAGGCATGCACATATGCAGACCCACACAAGTGCACACAGATACACCCTAATCCTAGCAATCAGAGCATATCCAGGTAGCTGATGACGGGAGGTAACTTGTTTCTATAGCATATGATCCACTCAGCTTTCCTTTCTCTATCCCTGTATAGAACGTCTGGAGCGGTGGCGCTGAATGGGAAAGATTTACTCATCAAAACAAGGCTGGCGGCTTCCCTAGTGGCTGAGCAGCCAAGGATCCACCTGCCAGTGCAGAAGACGTGGATTCAATCCCTGATCCGGGAAGATCCCACACGCCTCGGAGCAGCTAAGCCCGTGTACCACATCTACTGAGCCTGTGCTCCAGAGCCGGGGAGCCTCAGTTGCTGAGCCCAGGACTGCACCTGCTAAAGCCCATGCGTCCTAGGGCCAGCGCTCTGCAAGAAGGGAAGCCCCTGCAATGGGAAGCCTGTGTGCTGCAACTAGAGAAAAGTCTGCGAAGCAATGAAAACGCAGCACAGCCAAAAATCGACTCAATGGACATGAGTCTGAGCAAACTCCAGGAGACAGTGGAGGACAGGGAAGCCTTGCGTGTTGCAGTCCATGGGGTTGCAAAGAGGTGGACAAACTTAGCGACTGAACAACAAAGGCAGGCTGGTGCACTCTTCCTGATGCTAATATGTGCATATGAAACACTGAGGCTCTGTCTTGTCTTCAGTTCTAAAATGCCGTATGCTCTGCATGGTCCCATAAGCATCAGTCACTCTAAATGTCCCAGAAAAACAGAGTAGAAAGTTTTTCTATCCACCTTGAGGACCCTGCTCTCCATCAGAGAGAGGAGCAAACAGCATCCATGACGCCGCACCAGAGCTGGTCCTCGCTTCTCTGTGAAGTCTGCGTGATTTGGAGTCGGGCAGTTGCAGCCAAAATGCGCCTCCCAACGTCCAATGTGAAAAGATGTGAAAGGAAGCCTACAGCTTTGTTCTTTTATGAGCATTTTTCTTTGTACTATTTTATTAAATTCTGCTCAAAGAGCCTGAGGTCAGGCGCCAAATAAGCCAGGAGCATGAAGGATCAGTTTCTTTGCATCGTGGTAAACTAATCCAAGATCCTTCACCTCCAGAGCCAGTGGCATGGAACCCAAGGGAGGAAAGTGCTTCCATGCAGGGGGAGACCTCTTACTGCTGGGGGTTAATGAGGGGGTCAGCACAGACAGGTGGACATAAGGCAAGGCAAGCACAGATGGGCGGTTTAGGTCATCAGTGACCTTGACAATGACCATTCTGTTGAGAAGTCCTGGTGAGATGGACAGAGAGCTCGTCCTGCTCACTTCCACTCACAAAACAGACTCATGGACATAACTGCACATGGATTAGCAAAGAAAAATTAAGCAATGTCTGCGTGATGGTTTAGAATAGTGAACTGCCTTCTGAGCAGCATCTCTGACTCCCCTAGGCTTCCTCAGTTCTTGCTCTGCACAGCACTAGAATGTTCCTCCCACAAAGACCGTTAGATTGTGTTCAGTTCAGTTCCATTCAGTCACTCAGTCGTGTCCAACTCTCTGACCTCATGGACTGCAGCACGCCAGGCTTCCCTGTCCATCACCAACTCCTGGAGTTTACTCAAACTCATGTCTGTTGAATTGGTGATGCCATCCAACCATCTCATCCTCTCTCATCCCTTTCTCCTCCTGCCTTCAGTCTTTCCCAGCATCAGGGCCTTTTCCAATGAGTCAGATTTTTTTTTGCATCATGTTGCCAAAGTGTTGGAGCTTCAGCTTCAGCATCAGTCCTTCCAATGAATAGATCATGTTACGTGTGCTCAAAACCCAACAGAACGTTGCACTCACAACAGAAGCTGGCTCCTTACCTCTCTGACCTCTGCTATCAGCTGCCCATCCCTCACTCATGTGGCCACATCTCCCCAACACGTTCTGAGTATCACCCCTGGCTAAATAAATGGTGCAGGTTCACATTACTGAACTCAGGCCTTGCTGCTCTCTGCCTAAAGGTCAATACTCCAGAGGCAAGTGCTGGTGGAAGGGGAAGTTTGCTTTATCCTGGAGGCCAGCAATCAGGGAGAAAGCGGACGCATGTCCAAAGGCCAACCCCTCACTCCCAGTTTGGGTCAAGAGCTTTTAAACTGGAGTTCCAGCGGTGTATAGATGGAGGAAGGGGGCTGCATGCAGAAACGGCACAGTCATCTTGAAGTTGGTCATGAGAGGGCTGACCAGCGTCATCTTGGTTGTTTTAAATACAAGGGTCAATGTGTTTACATTTCTCAAGGCGGTTCTCAGAATTGTGGTGCTGATGTCGTGGCTACGTCTGGTCATCACGCAGTTGACTTCCACCTAGCGCACCTAGCGGGAGTTTCAGTGTCTATAAGACGGCTCACAGGATATGGCTCGGAACATTATCTACAGACCCTGAGGAGGAACTAAGGTCCTTGGTTACTGACTAAATTATTATTATTTCATCCTGTTTGACTGCTTTTCTTTGTTTCTTCATTTTCTCATTTCTTTGGTTAAATTTGTTCTTTGTCTAAAGTTTATCTATGGGTAAGAGACAGGCAAAGGACATGGAGGGGGGCGATGTCTGTCCTAGAAAATCCTCATTCGACTCCTTCTCTGTTTCATTTACATGAGATAGTAAAAGTGCTCCTGTAAATATACAAGAAAAAAGACAGCTCACTGGGAAAATGAGCAACGAGATGGACAAGGAGTACACAGAAAAGGAAACATATGATCAGAAATCACAACATCATTGGCCTGCAGGAAAATGGAAGCTAAAACAACCTTACCTCATATTTTCCATGCAGCTGGCTAGCAAAACACAGCAAGTACTGTCCCTTCCAGTCTGAAAGAAGATTCAGAGAACAAGATAAAAAACCCAGCTAGTCAAGATGAGGACTGCTACAGCTTTCTGAAATAAATCTCTAATAATTTGATAGACACACACCCTTTTCCCCAGCAGTCCCATCTTTTTAAAGAATCTATCCTGTTACAATCAAAGAACAAAAATATCCAATTAGTTGCACAAGAATATTTTCAAAACATGAATTTTATGAATATGTTTGAATATTAACAAACTATAAAATGATGGCTAATTTGCATTGTTGTATAGCAGAAACCAATGTAACATTGTAAAGCAGTTTTCTTCCAATTAAAAAATTAAATTAAAAAAGCCACCTTTTCAAATGCCTACCTGAAAATATAGTCACAGTGTAAGGTATTGAGGGCTAAGGCTTCAACATATGAATTTGAGGGAGGGGACACGATTCAGCCAGTGCTGGCTGGCTGGGTGTGACTCAGTCATGCTGGACTCTTTGTGACCGTATGGACTGTAGCCCTCCAGGTTTCTCTCTCCATGTCATTTTCCAGGCAAGAATACAGGAGTGGGTTGCCATTTCCTACTCCAGGGGATCTTCCCAACCCAGGGACTGAACCTGAGTCTCTCGTATCTCCTGCATTGGCAGGCAGATTCTTTACCACTAGAGCTGCCCAGGATGATCAGCCAGTATGTTGCTGTTTAGTTGCTAAGTCATATCTGACTCTTTGAGACCCCATGGACTACAGCACTTCAGGCAGGCTTCCCTGTCCTTCACCATCTCCTGGCGTTTCCTCAAACTCATGTCCATTGAGTCGGTGATGCCTTCCAAACATCTCATCCTCTGTTGTCCCCTTCTCCTCTTGCCTTCAGTCATTCCCAGCATCAGGGTTTTTGCCAATGAGTCAATTCTTTGCATCAGATGGCCAAAGTATTAGAGCTTCAGCATCAATCCTTTAAAAGAATATTCAGGGTTGATTTCCTTTAGGATTGACTGGATTTGATTTTCTTGACATCTAAGGGACTTTCAAGAATCTTGTCCAGCACCACAATTTGAAAGCATTAATTCTTCGGCACTCAGCCTTCTTTATGGTCCAATTCTCACATCAGTGCATGGCTACTGGAAAAGCCACAGCTGTAACTATTAGCCAATGGTCTTGAATGTATTTCTTTACTATAATTTTTCACAATAAAACAGCCCCTAGAGCAACATTTTCTAAATCATATATTGCAGCACAGGAATGGATTACAAAATAGTTTAATGAGTCACAATCCAACTTGTAGAAAAGTTGAAGTTGGACAGAGACATGTCAGATTGAGGAGAAAATAGTACAAGTTTGAGTCCGGATTATTTTCTGTTGCACACAACTTTGCTTTCAGTGTTACCTGTGGCGAGTGGCATGGATTGAAAGGTCCCAGAGGTCCCGTGTAGAACTCATGGCCAGTGAACTTTAAAAAGCCACCGTGGTAGATAACTGGAGAAGGAAATGGCAACCCACTCCAGTATTCTTGCCTAGAGAATCCCATGGACAGAGGAGCCTGGTGGGCTATAGTCCATGGGGTCGCAAAGAGTCAGAGACGACTGAGCGACTAACAGACACACGGTAGATACTCCATCTTTCCTGCTCTGCAGCTTGGACGGTCCTGTGGCTGCCTCCTCTACATGCACAGCCCCAGATACAGCACCCTAGAAGGAGATTCCAGTCCTCCCCCCGGAGAAACGGCCCGTTAGTTCTTCCACAGTCTGTGTCTTCTTGGAAAAGGCACAGTTGGTTTTTGTTCCTCTTAAAAATAACTTGAGATTGAAAAGGGCAGGTAGAATATTTGAGATTAAGTGACAGGAAATATTTTAGATGGAACTAAACGCAGAGTTCAGAGGCAGAGTCAGAACTCATAGAGACAGTAGACAAGTGGTTTATGTGAAACTTTTTTTTCCCTCCAAACTCCTCCATGTCACTTAAATAGTAAAAATAGTTCAGTTCAACAAACTTTAGCTGGGCCTTTCAGTTCGAGAGTGTGTATTAGGTACCCTGTGCTATGTGCTTTACAGGCCCACAGGCCCATGTTCAGGCTTCCCAGCTGGCACAGTGGTGAAGAACCTGCCTGTTCAGGCTTCCCAGCTGGCACAGTGGTGAAGAACCTGCCTGTCGATGCAGGAGATGTAAGAGACATGAGTTCGATCCCTGGGATGGCAAGATCCCCTGGAAGACGGCTTGGCAACCCACTCCAGTACTCTTGCCCCTGAAGTTCCATGGACAGATGAGCCCAGCGGGCTACGTACAGTCCATGGGGCTCTCAAAGAATCAGGCACGACTGAGCAACTTGGCACACGTGCACGTGTTCAGCACACAGCCATGAGGTGGCAATCATTTTGATCTCTGATTTTAGGAGAGGACACAGGGTTTAGACCATCACATGGATGCTTCAGAGGGCAGAGCGGTCAGAAGCCAGGACTCACAGCCCCGCCTTGACTGCTCCTATTCTGCCTCCTCCCCAGGACAGCCGCAGAGCTGTGCAGCCCAGCACAATGAGAAGGCAGGGCCCTTCTTGATGACATTAAGTGTTTCAAGAGGGCCACAAGCAGAATGCCAAGCAAACGTGGGATCCTCGGGAGCATAGCTCCATGTGGCTGCTGAGTCTGCACATGTAGAGCTGCCTAGGATGCCCTCAGGAGTATCTCTTTCCTCCAAAGTGCTCTGACCCTGTAGCTCCTTCTCCTGGGTCTTGCCTGCTGGGTCCTTCCCAGGCCATTGTTGCTGTCTCCAGAGAGAGGGGGGCACAGAGGACGTGCATCCTGGGACCAATGTCAGCCCACCTGCCTGCCCCACGAGGGTCGGGTACCACCTCCCGCCCAGGCAGGTGCTGACACGGCAACTCACGCCCTTGCCAGTGATGTGAGACCCGGAGTGAAGTGCTCCTGGAGTGCTTTTGTTCTTTGGACAAAAGGGGAAAACAAAACAAAGCTTGTTCTGATGACTTTTGCGTGTAAATGGAATATTTTGTTGCTGCTGTTTTGACATCTGAAAAGCCCTCGTGGTGTGGAGAGGAAAAGCAGGGGAGGAGCCAGGCGGCGTCTGCGGGGCTCTTAGCCTGAACACTTGCTGCTGGACAGCAGCGTGTTTCTATGGCACTCTCTGTGTTAAGTGAGATTTAATGGAACAGGTTTATTCCAGCAAAGTGAGCTTTAGTCTTATTTCTGTGTCTTTCACGTTGTTCCCGATGCACTTACTCTGAGAGCTTCTGTTCTCACCACATGCCCTAGGGGCTCTGAGTCCCTCTGGGGATTTACGAACAGCAGGCAAAAAAAAAAAAGGAATTAGTTTTCAAAATGTTTTAGATCATCAAGTCCCCAGAAACAAGTTTCATATTGAGCCGGGACTTCAAGGTTCTTGTCACAGATGGAGAGGGGCTTGTTGACAAAAATGTCCTTTCTCAGGCTTCTTTCTATGGAGGTGGTCATGGAGTCTTAGAGCTCTGCTCGGGCTGGGTGGGGAAGGGGGACAGACAGAGCAATGTGGGTTTTTCTCACATACACAAAGCAGATTATGTCTCGAGTGTGTTTTGTATCTGTTTCAGCTCAAATGTTCTATTTAAACTGAAAGTGAAGAGCGCAATAATTCGGATCAGAATTTCTGTGCAAGCATTCCAAAATATAGAGTGCCTCGCACCTTTTAAAGACTTACTCATATTTGGAAAATGTTTAAAAAGATGGAAAGAGTAAGAAATTTCAAGAGAAAAAGATAAAAAACACATAAACATGTTACCAAGAAAAAAAGGTTGGAATGAAAATCTGGCTAAGTATCTTATTTGCAGAGAAGCTAAGTTGCATTTATCATGTTTATTTCCCAGAGATTGAATGAGAATTCTTTTCTGCAATTCTGCCAGTATGGTTTCACATGAACATTTCCATCTGCCTGTTGGGTTTTCATCTGAATATACAATAGGGGACCGATTTAGATCCCCATTGGAAGTGATAACTTTTAAAGTGCTTGAGTCAAAGACGTCAGATAGTCTTGAATACTCAGCCTATGATCCTGTGGTGAGTTTGAGTCGATATTTCCAATTAACTTGTGCATGGGATTGGGTGTTACCCAAGTAAAATGAGAAAGATGTGTGATATAGCAAGCACAAATATAGACACTCTATTTCAGAAGACAGCTTGGTTTTATAACTTGTATAATAACAAATTTTTTGATTTTTTATCATAATGCTAAGTTTAGCTTTTTTGGGAACTTATCTCATTGTCAAAGTTTTCTTAAGGAAAAAACTCATCCCATGATGAAAGCAGGTACAAGTCAGTGCCACAGATAGCAGGGGCTGGGCACACGGCGGAGGGAAGATCTGTGCTAATCTGGACTAGTGTCTCCTTGTGACCTTCATCAGACTTGGGTGTAAGGCCGCCTTGCGTGAGCGGCATTTCTAGTGGTGATTTGTCATGCTTTCTATTGGGTCTTCATGATTGTCCTCTTTATGGGAAATGAAAAGCCAACAGAGCAACCTGAGATTTCTTCCTCCCAGTTCTTAAAGGTGGCATGTCCTTCCATTGGCTTTCAAAATTTAAAGCATAGAAAACAATAAACTAGAAAAGTATCATGAGCATGCCCTAACAGAAGGAGGACATGCCGAGTTATCCCAATATCTGGAAGCAGACCTCCCAGGGCTGCGTCAGGGACATGTCCTTGCTTGTAATCTCCAGGCCCACCTGGCAGCTGCTGCAACTCTCAGGAAAATGAGTTTTTCCAAGCCCCTCTTCCTCATCCCCAGTGTGTCCCCAGCCCCGATCTGCCCCTCCCTGTCCTTCCTTCTGCTCCATCCTCCTCCCCCAGAGGGACTACTCTTCTTCGCTGGGGGACTTCAGCACCTGGGTCTTTGCAAGGTGTCCAAAATCCCAGTTGTTTCCCTTGACCCCAGTCCCTTTCCCGGCAGGTGGCAGTCACTCATTGGCTTGCTCTTTTCTCGTGCCAGGAGCCTATTGTAAATGCTGTCGCTCACTCCAGCTTCTTCTTATAGAAAGTCCAGCTCACAGGCTTGTCTTTGGGGTCCTCCCAAACTCTTCTGCTGGACTCCACCAGCTGAGGTCCACCTAGATGATGTGAGTAGGCCTTTCATGTAATCACAGTTTCAAGAGGTAAAGAGGGTCCATGAGGGAGAAGAAGCAATGACAGTGGAAGCAAGAACTGGACTGAAGCAGGCGGGAGCTGAGGCGCGAGACTGCTTCCTGAAGCTGGAAGAAAAGGCTGAGTCTCGCCTGGAGCTTCTGGGAGGAACCAGCCCTGCCCACACCCTGATTTCCGCACATTAAGGCTGGCTTCTGCAATTGTAAGACGGTAAGTGCTCATTGTTTTAAGCCACCAGGTTTGCAATGGTCCATTAGAGCAGTTGTAAGAAACAAGTGCATGGATGAAAAGTAGAAATGATGTACAGAGAGGTGATCACTCTTGCTCACTCTGTCTGGCTACTTGGGAGATGCTGCTGTCCTCAGAACTCAGACTGCTCTGCAAACCCAGGGGCTGTCCTCAGAACCTCCAGGCTGTCTTGTATTTTTATCTCTCGGAACACTCCCAGAGCATACTATTCATTTTTCTGGCCAAGCACGCCTTGCTTCAAAAAGCCATTTGTATTTTCAGTAATGGCCATTGGAGAAGGCAATGCAACCCGCTGCAGTATCCTTGCCTGGGGGCATCCCAAAGCCAGAGGAGACTGGCGGGCTATGGTCCGTGCGGACGCAAGAGTCAAGCACGACAGCGACTAAGCCAGCAGCACCCATGTCTACCCCCCACTTCTGCTCTAACCGTGGATTGCCCCGGTTACATCCGCGGTGCTCGGTTCCCCTGTCTTTTGCACTGCTAAGTCTCCGAAGCTGGGTTTACCTCCCACAGTGGCCTCCCTGCTCCCATCAGACACAGTCCTCGTGCTGAAAACAAGCACAGGAGCAGCTTCAGGGGCACCCCGCCCCAGACGTCCGTCCGGCAGCGCTCACTTGCCGCTGTGCCCCTAGTGCCCCCCGCTGCCTTTCCTGGGCAACCTCTCTTGCCAGGTGCGTGGAAGGACTCCTGGGCTGTGGGGTTGCCTGGTGTTTCCTGATGACATTGACATTCTGCGTGTTTGGCAAGAATAGTATGGAAGTGGCGTGCCCCTTGACATTCTCCATCGCCAGGAGACTCAGTTGAAAGGTGCCCTTCTCTAAAGGGGAAGCTCATTACACAGGCAGTAGCAAGGAGGAGAGGAGCGTGACCCGGAACACCGAATAAGCTGCCATTCCCGACACCTTGTCCAAAGACACAGATCAGGGAACCTACCACTGAAACGGGGATCTTTAACTTCTATGTTTTCAAGAGTGACATCGAAAATGTCCTTGTCTGAACAGAAACTCCTGTGTTCAGGTATCTCCTGAGCCCTCTGACTTTGTTTCATGGGGTCCCTTCCCACTGAAATTGCCTGATCTCTTTTCTAATGGGTTTTGGGATGTTCTTGGTTTTCCTTTTAACCCCCAATTCCCATCACCTTCCCTGGTGGTCAGATGAATGGGCGGGTTGTCATAGCCCCGTTTTAGGTTAGAAGCTACGACCTTGACTTGTCCAGATGACATAAACACACAGACCGCAGGCGTATAGGCAATCGAGGAACTGGTTCTTGCTCTCTCGATCTGACGGTATTTGCCGTTCAACTCGGACTGCGAGCAACTCATCGCTCCCTTGACACTCTGGGATTGCTGATTTTGCCTTTAACCAACCATCTTTGGGTATGAAAAATGCACTGAGGATCTTACAAATCAAAACACCAACCAAAAGTTTTCCCTTTATAGCATAAACGGCTTTTTCCATTGTGATATCCATGATGACTTTTATAAATAAGTGGTCGGTAATTGGGAGGCAGAGAGTTGAGATCCCTTCAAGTCCCCAAGTCTTCTAATTGAATGCGCAGAGTGGGTAGCTGTATTGGGTCATCAGAAATCAGTGAAGACCTTCCCTCTATCTAGTCTCTGTGTCCTCTGAGCCCGAAGCTGGTTCCAAAGAAAGCCTGAGGCTCTGCCTATCTGCAGTTTTCTGCCCCGGACCTTGCAGATACCACAAGTGGGGAGGTCAGGAGAATTTTGAGGATGGGCTCAGAGAAGATTTTAGTTAGTGAAGGATCTCAAGGAGAAAGAGGATTTCTGGGTTCTGTGCTGCTCTCCCCAAGGGCAGGTGTATCAGCAAGAATTAGAGTGCTTTGTCTTTGCCATTATCCTGGAAACGTGCCTCTTGGGAGTAGAAAAGAGGGTATGAAAGATGAATTAGTGTCTTAAGAAAGTACAATCCAATTATATGAATTTTGACATAATTGGACCCACATGAGTGCTACTTTCACTGAAAGATGTGGCAGGCTGAATAATGCCCCCAAATGTCCAGACCCTAATCCCTGGGATCCATGGACATGTTTTGTCATGGAAGAACTTTGTAGACAGAATTAAGGTTACTCCTTAAATATGGAGATTAGGCTGGATTTTTTTTTCCCAGTGTAATTGTGTGAAACTTAAAAGTGGAAGAGGGAGACAGAGTAATTGTCAGAGGGATGTACCATCAAAAGATGAAGCAAGAAAGTCTGGGAGCATGCGAAAGACTCAGCCTTTCACTGCTGGCTTGAAGGTGGACAAGGCAGGCAGCCAGCCCCCAGCAGCTGGAAATGGCCTTCAGCTGGCAGCCACCAAGGAGATGGGCCTCTGTCCTGTTGCAAGGAACTGAACTCCTCCAACCTTCTGGGTTAGCAGCAGACAGACTGAGTCTTCCCTTCCGCCTCCAGGAAGAACCACGTCCTGCCAAACTTAGATTTTAGCCTGGGGAGAGCTGTGTCAGATTTCCGGCCCCCAGAATGATGAAGCAATAGCACTGTTGACTTAAGTCAGTAATCTGGCTGGTTTGTTACACAGGTCAGCGAAAAAGGACCTTGTGTCTCACATACAGTTTCTGAGTCTAAGGTGGGTATAAAACACTGAGTTCATGGGCTCTGTGTGTTTGCTAACACAAACTGAAATTGCTGAAAATTGAGCCTTTGGGTAAACAGGTGTTGCCACAGCTAACTGGCCATCCATTGAGAACTAGCATCCACTTGGGCTGGGAAATGATAGCTTGTCTGTTTTTCTTGTCATTTTCTATTATTTCCCTATTTAATTTTACTTTTTTTTTTTCAATAAACATGCTGTTTTAGGAAAACAACATGACAATTAGAGGCCTGTCATGTATTTTGCTGTTGTAGTTGGAGATCTGAAAACCAGTTCGTTTTTCTCTCTCTTTCTCAGCGACAGTTCCCTAAATTGCTACATAGTCTTGGACCCAATGGGACTCCCGGGCCTTATTACAGGCTCTTCTGCGAACTCCTGACTTCCTGTGTAATCTCATCATGCATGTCAACTCTCTTTACCTACTGTCAAGTGTACGGCAAGGTGACCTGCTCCACAGAGGTCTCATCTCTTTTTCTGACCTCAGAAAGCAATTGCTCTCCCAGATAAGCCAGGAAAGCTCTAGAAAATTCCCGTAAGAAGGAGCATCAGGAGAGATGTCGGCCCCTAGGGCCAGACCTAGAAGGCAGGCGTGGCCCACACCTGGCCTGTGCTCTCAGAGCCCCTCCCTCTTCGGAGCAGCCTTGCCCTTAATCTCTGGCATCTGGCTCCCCCTTGCTGCCTTATTGAGGTCTTCTTCTGGGGCCCCAGGAGAGGTCCTGGCCCCTCTCAAGCTGAACCCCTCCACACAGTCGTTAAGACTGTGGACAGCGTTAGAAAACTATTGGCTTTTGTTGTTTTACCAAATCCTAATTTTATTTCATTTATTTACCTTTTAGAGACGTGGAGGTAGAGAACAAATGTATGGATACCAGAGGGGACGGGGGACAGTGGGAGGAGCTGGGAGACAGGGGTTGGCACACAAGCACTGTTGACGCTCTGTGTAAAATAGGTGACTGATGAGAACCTACCGTGGGGCACAGGGGACTCTGTTCAGGGCTCTGCGGTGACCTGGATGGGCAGGAAGTCCAAAAACAGACTGGATAAATGTACATGTACAACTGATTCACTATGTTGTATAGCAGAATGCTCAAAATTCTCCAAGCCAGGCTTCAGCAATACGTGAACCGTGAACTCCCTGATGTTTAAGCTGGTTTTAGAAAAGGCAGAGGAACCAGAGATCAAATTGCCAACATCCGCTGGATCATGGAAAAAGCAAGAGAGTTCCAGAAAAACATCTATTTCTGCCTTATTGACTATGCCAAAGCCTTTGACTGTGTGGATCACAATAAACTGTGGAAAATTCTTAGAGAGATGGGGATACTAGGCCACCTAACCTGCCTCCTGAGAAACCTATATGCAGGTCAGGAAGCAACAATTAGAACTGGACATGGAACAACAAACTGGTTCCAAATAGGAAAAGGAGTACATCAAGACTGTATAAAACGCTGGACTGGAAGAAACACAAGCTGGAATCAAGACTGCTCGGAGAAATATCAATAACCTCAGATATGCAGATGATACCACCCTTATGGCAGAAAGTGAAGAGGAGCTAAAAAGCCTCTTGATGAAAGTGAAAGAGGAGAGTGAAAAAGGTGGCTTACAGCTCAACATTCAGAAAACGAAGATCATGGCATCCAGTCCCATCACTTCATGGGAAATAGATGGGGAAACAGTGGAAACAGTGTCAGATTTTATTTTTTGGGGTTCCAAAATGACTGCAGATGGTGACTGCAGCCATGAAATTAGAAGATGCTTACTCCTTGAAAGAAAAGTTATGGCCAACCTAGATAGCATATTCAAAAGCAGAGACATTATTTTCCCGACTAAGGTCCATCTAGTCAAGGCTATGGTTTTTCCTGTGGTCATGTATGGACGTGAGAGTTGGACTGTGAAGAAGGCTGAGTGCTGAAGAATTGATGCTTTTGAACTGTGGTGTTGCACAAGACTCTTGAGAGTCCCTTGGACTGCATAAAGATCCAACCAGTCCATTCTGAAGGAGATTAGCCCTGGGATTTCTTTGGAAGGAACGATGCTAAAGCTGAAACTCCAGTACTTTGGCCACCTCAAGCGAAGAGCTGACTCACTGGAAAAGACTCTGATGCTGGGAGGGATTTGGGGCAGGAGGAGAAGGGGATGACCGAGGATGAAATGGCTGGATGGCATCACGGACTCAATGGACGTGAGTCTGAGTGAACTCCGAGAGATGGTGATGGACAGGGAGGCCTGGCGTGCCGTGATTCATAGGGTCTCAAAGAGTCAGACATGACTGAGCGACTGAACTGAACTGAACATGGCTTTGTGAAGCAACTATATTCCAATAAAAATTAATCAAAAAAAGAAAACTCTTGGCTGTAAATCTCAGTTAGCACACTATTGCTTTGAGGAATGACCAGCGTTGCCATGACGGCAACAGCCCCAGGGAACCCACGGCCTTGTCCTGATGATGCCAGCTTCGTCTCTAGTTCATACACGGTGTCCTCCCCGAGTGTCTTGGCAGCGCCTTAACACACCTCACACTTCCTGTGGAATTTTTTGCTGTGGGAGATGCCTGTTTCCACCAGGAGCTGGCTGTAGTCTCCAGCCAGAGGCTGCAGGGGTTTCATTTCTGTCCATCTAGTCAAGGCTATGGTTTTTCCTGTGGTCATGTATGGACGTGAGAGTTGGACTGTGAAGAAGGCTGAGTGCTGAAGAATTGATGCTTTTGAACTGTGGTGTTGCACAAGACTCTTGAGAGTCCCTTGGACTGCATAAAGATCCAACCAGTCCATTCTGAAGGAGATTAGCCCTGGGATTTCTTTGGAAGGAACGATGCTAAAGCTGAAACTCCAGTACTTTGGCCACCTCAAGCGAAGAGCTGACTCACTGGAAAAGACTCTGATGCTGGGAGGGATTTGGGGCAGGAGGAGAAGGGGATGACCGAGGATGAAATGGCTGGATGGCATCACGGACTCAATGGACGTGAGTCTGAGTGAACTCCGAGAGATGGTGATGGACAGGGAGGCCTGGCGTGCCGTGATTCATAGGGTCTCAAAGAGTCAGACATGACTGAGCGACTGAACTGAACTGAACATGGCTTTGTGAAGCAACTATATTCCAATAAAAATTAATCAAAAAAAGAAAACTCTTGGCTGTAAATCTCAGTTAGCACACTATTGCTTTGAGGAATGACCAGCGTTGCCATGACGGCAACAGCCCCAGGGAACCCACGGCCTTGTCCTGATGATGCCAGCTTCGTCTCTAGTTCATACACGGTGTCCTCCCCGAGTGTCTTGGCAGCGCCTTAACACACCTCACACTTCCTGTGGAATTTTTTGCTGTGGGAGATGCCTGTTTCCACCAGGAGCTGGCTGTAGTCTCCAGCCAGAGGCTGCAGGGGTTTCATTTCAGTTTTAAGGCTATGTATTTGATCTCATGCCTTGCCTTGACTGATTTTCATTGAGGATGGTTCCTCTGAGAAGTGTATTGCCCCTGCTTTGGGCATCAATCTTATGGGCCCAATTTTATTTAATATAAGTGATTATTTAAAATAGACAGACTTTATTCATATAAAACTGTTTTATGTTTATAGAGCAATGATCAGGTGACGACAGTCCCCTCATACCAGTCTCATCCTCAGCACAGTTTTCCCCTATTATTAAATTTTGTGTTCATGTGGTTGTTGCTGTTGCTCAGGCCCTAGGTTGTGTCTGACTCTTTTAGACCCTGAACTGCATGCAGCACACCAGGCTTCCCTGTCCTTCACCAAGCCCCAGCTTGCTCAGACTCATGTCCTTTGAGTCTGTGATGCCGTCAAACCATCTCATCTTCTGTCTTCCCCCTTTCCTCCCTCCTCTAATCTTTCCCAGCATCAGAGTCTTTTCCAGTGAGTCAGTTCTTTGCATCAAGTGGCCAAAGGAGTGGAGTTTCAGCTTTAGCATGATTCCTTCCAATGAATATTCAGGGCTGATTTCCTTTAGGGTTGACTGATTTGATCTTCTTGCAGTCCAAGTGACTCTCAAGAGTCTTCTCCAACACCACAGTTCAAAAGCATCAATTCTTCGGCGTTCAGTCTTCTTTATGGTCCAACTCACATCCAAACATGACCACTGGAAAAACCATAGCTTTGACTGGAGAGACCTTTGTTGGCAAAGTAATGTCTCTGCTTTTTAATATGCTGTCTAGATTGGTCATAGCTTTTCTTCCAAGGAGCAAGTGTCTTTTAATTTCATGACTGCAGTCAACATCTGCAGTGATTTTGCAGCCCAAGAAAATAAAGTCTGTCACTGTTTCCATTGTTTCCCCATCTATTTGCCATGGAGTGATGGGACCGGATGCCATGATCTTAGTTTTCTGAATGTTGAGTTTTAAGCCAACTTCTTCACTCTCCTCTTTCACTTTCATCAAGAGGCTCCTCAGCTCCTCTTCGCTTTCTGCCATAAGGAGCAACCTAAACCTTCATTTCTTAAGTGCCTTACACTTCAGTGATTCTGTTTTTAGTAGGATGTTGCGGTTTTCCGTCTATATTTACCTCCATGAAAGCACTGAAGTGAACGCTGGAGATTGCCTGGGTTTTAAACAGCAACACCCGCTAGGTCTTCCTGGTGATCAGAGTGAATCACTTACTCCAGCAAATATAGAATCAAGTGCCATCAAGACAGCCGTAGTCTCAACTTGGATGCAGTGGAGCCGTTGCTGGTGGCCTGGGGACCATTCGTCCCTTAGAGACAGCGATCCAGTGTGATGCTTCAACTTGACTGGGACAAGGAGGAGCCCAGATATTTGGTCAAAGCTCACTCTGCGTGTGCGTGTGCGGTTGCTTCTAGATGAGATTACCATTTGGATTGGTAGACTCAGTAGTACGTCTAGCCCTCCCTGACTTGGACAGACCTCGTCAACTGGCAGCCTGAACGGGAAGAAAAAGACTGGCACTCCCAAGAGAACGGGAGGAGCCCTCCTTCCCGGCTGCCTTGAGCTGGGACACTGGTCTTTTCCTATCCTTTGGACTCACACTGAAACACTGGCTTTCCTGTGTTCTGAGTTCACTACTTGCAGACTAGAACCACACCATCATCCTTCCTGGCTCTCCAGCTAAATGAATGCATTTCTCAGCCTCCATCATTGTGTGAGCCAATTTCTTATAATAAATCTTTAGCTATAGATCTTATTGATCTGTTTCTCTGAAAAACCCTGATACAGGAACTAAGTCCCAGGATTGGAATTCAGGAGGGACAAGGGAAGCAATTATCTAAGCCATAGAATTTAAGGGACACACCAAAAAACTCTAATAAAGGTAAATAATATTTTATTGCAATATTCTAAAAATCAATACTGACGCCAAAAATCCGTGATGAACAGAAATACTAAAATTTGAAATGAAGCCACAATCCAATATAAGCCAAACCACACTGGAGCCTGCAGGAAAAATATGTACTTTTATATATGTAATTCCATGCATTTTGTTTTCATGGATGATTCTTTCTAGAACATTAAATTAGTTGAAAAATTATTGAAAAATTGAACATAGGCATATTGGAACTTGAAACATGTTTAAATATGATATTTATATCAAAAGCAGAGCTTATTATAATGTTACTCTTCTGGCTTTAATGGAAACAAAATGCATCAATAATATTTTCAAAATCAACTTCTTTATCTCATTTTCAACTGAGAATTGCTCTGTAAAACAATTTCTCTTCACCAAGTGACAATTTTAAATAAAGTTTAATTATCCCAGGTTACTAATTCTATCTTTATTTAAATTTTTGATACTTTATTCATCAGAGATATAGTTTTAATTACATTAAAGTATTATTTGTATTGATGATGAGTGTTTGATGCTCCTTGAATTTTACATGTGAGGCAGTTGTCTCAATTGCCTTACTCCAAACTTGGTCTTGTTAAGACCGCTTATTCAGTGAAGTTTGTTATTATTAGATGTAATAGTGAGAGGGAAGTATAAAAGGAGCAGCCCCAATTTTTAACCCATACATTTTCAGATACGTACATCTCGCCTCTGGGAGAAATAGTACTATATAAAGAGCTCACTGGGTTTAAAGAAACATTGCCTCCTGTGAGAGAGTGCTCCAGGTTTTTAGGATATTGTTTCTTGACTGGAACCATAACTAAAGGCTTAGCAAAGCCATTCACTATTTCATCGGACCATGTGTTTCTATATTATTAAAACCAGGGAATTCCGGGCACGTGAGTCCATCGCTGTCTGACTTGCTGTGACATTCCTTGCTCTGTTAGGAGAGTGATGGTGAGGTACCATGTTGGTGGATCGGGCAGTTCACACATCCACAGACGTGGTGCTGGCGGAGGTGCCACAAGTCAGAAACTCAAATCCATATCCAAACCCCGTTTCTACTTGGGAAAAGACCAGTCAGCGCTCCCTCCACGATGGAAGGCCCTTCATATAATCAGCTTGGCACAGCATTTGGATGGTGCCCTCGAGGAATGATGGCTGTGTCAAGGCACAGCGGTACTGTTAGGGTAGAAGCTCATGAGTGACAGGGCCCAGATAGGCACCAGTGAGAGGAATTCCATGTTGCCGAGCTGCTTGTTGCCTTGTAGCAGACATCATGCCATTCTGTTTGGTGCCGGTGTGGCTGACGGAAGAGGACCCCCGAGGGAACAGGAATCTTGTCCACTTGTTTTCCCTGTTGTTTTCGCGTATCTATTCTCCCCCAAACTCCCTCCCATCCAGGCTGCCACTTAACACTGGGCAGGGTTTCCTGTGCTGCAGAGTAGGCTGTTGCTGGTTATTTGTTTTAAATACAGCAGTGTGTCCATGTCCTTCCCAAACTCCCTATCCCATCCTTCCCCTGGCAACCGTAATCTCGTTCTGGAAGTCCACGAGTCTATTTTTGTTTGATAAATAAGTTCCTTTGTATCAGGATTCCTCATGTAAATGATGCCACACGATGTTCCTCCTTCTCTGTCTGACTTCACTCAGTGAAACACCCCCTAGGTCCATCCACGTCACTGCAAAATTGTCCACTTGGTTTTGACAGCCTCCTTCGCAGAGGAGCCCTCTGCTAGATATTCAGTTTCTAGGCATCTTCACAGCCTGGGTCCAGCCGGAAAGGCCCATCCTTGTACTTCTTTTCTGGCTTTCGGCCAGTTCATTCCAAATGCCCCACCTCCAGGAAACCCATTCACTGAAGCTTGCAAACCAGCATGGAACTTTGCTCTGCTCTGCTTTAGTTGAGAAAAACGTGGACCACAGACTGCATTGCTTAAAGCGCTGGGCATGGGAGGAATTTATCTTCAACCCTGGTCATTTATGAACATCTCTCTATGACGCTATAATATTGTAGCCATCAACCACTGGTAAGGGCCACTAAGTTATAAAAATCATCTACCGGATTGGTTGTTATTTGTATTCCTTAGTCAGGCAGCCATAGGAAACTTGGTGTGAAGTCTTAGGACAGGAGGCCATAGAAGGAACAAATTCCATGAGACTCTGAGCCAAATGCTCATGCAGTGTTCTGTGCTTCTGGAATTTAGTCAAGGCCTGTATCTTATACGCCTTTGCCATTCGATGATGGATTCAATGGTGGGCATGTCGATCATGCAGCTTGCTGACCAAAGGGCTCAGCAGCAAGCTGGAAGATCCGTCTTAAAAACGGAGCGGTGGACTGAGGCTTTGTCCCACAAACCGAAGGTTCTGGGCTGCGATCATCCGCCGGGGTCTGTGACAGTCTGCACCCAGGGTCCCTGCTCAGCACAGGTGCCCTGAGGATCACTGCTCCCACGACTCACATGGGAGGACACGTTAGCCATACACGGACAGCAATATGGGCTTTCCAGTTGGCGCCAGTGGTAAAGAACCCGCCTGCCAATGCAGGAGACGTAAGAGGTGAGGGTTCGATCCCCGGGTCAGGATGATCCCCTGGAAGCGGGCACGGCAACCCACTCCAGCAGTCTTGCTTGGTGAATCCAATGGATAGAGGAACCTGGGGGGCTACAGGCCTTGGGGTCACAAAGAGTTGGACACAACTGAAGCAACTTAGCAAACGTCATAATGTTGCAGGGGAACCAAAACTGTCACCTTTTTACTCTAACATGGTTAAAACATTTTTAGCAACTCTGCACTGATTTCTCCACCATATAAAGAACTTAAAATACCAGTTACCTGGTTATTTAACGCTTCATGAACTCATTAGACCGTGCAGTTGTTTGCAGTATGCAATGATATTGTACAAACTCAGGTGCAAATTATATTTTTCCTCTAGACTTCCCAATGTAGCATACATAAAGAGTGAAATAATTGGTAAACATACATAACTAATGCAAAAGACTTTGCAAAAGAAAATTCATGAATAAGGCAACATTAAAATGAAGTTTCCTTAATGAGGAAAAAAGTTGCTTGAGTAGGTTTTAGTGATGACAGGGGCAAGACAGAGTATTTTGTCACTGGTCCAGTTTGGTGGAAGGTGAACGTGGACAAGAGTGAGCAGCTGAAAGAGTGGGTGAAAGGTCAGTGTGAGGCCTGACAGAGATGGAAGGTGACTTCTCTTCTTCCTGTATCAGGTCCTAAAAGTGACTGATTATAAAGCATGTGCAAAGCAACATCAAAGCAATGCTGAAAAAGAGGAAGACAAAGGAAAGGCGTGTGTGTGAGTTTGCTAGGGCAGCTGTTACAAAGTACCATCAACTGGGAGGCTTAACGTACTCAAAAGTATTATCCCACAGGGCTTCCCAGGTGGCTCAATGGTAAAGAATCCCTTTGCCAGTGCAGGAGACACATGTTCGATCCCTGGGTCTGGAAGATCCTCTGGAGAAGAAAATGGCAACCCACTCCAGTATTCTTGCCTGGAAAATCCCATGAAAATCCCATGGACAGAGGAGCCTGGCATCCCTGGGGTGCCAAAGAAGCAGACACAACTGAGCTACTGAACAACAAAATTGTCTCACAGTTCTGGAGGCCAGGAGTCTGAAATAAAGGCAGAGCTGGCTTCTTCTGAAGTGGTAGGGAGAATCCGATCCGTGCTTCTTGGCTGGCGTCTGGTGGTTGGCTCACAGTCATGGACATTCCCTGGTTTGTGATTGCATAACTCCAGCTTCCTCACTGTATCCACCCTGAGAGCAGGCCTGCCTCTGTGTCCAAGCTCCCCCGGCTTACATGCTCACCAGCCGCACTGGAAGAGGGCCGTCCTGATGACCTCAGCTTGATCACCTGCAAAGAGTATTTCCAGGTGAGGCCATACTCACAGGAACGGGGGTTAGAACTTCCACACCTATTTCATCTTGTGTATTTTCTGCTCAGTCATAGAAAGGGCCATTTCTCTAAGGAGCTCTTCTTCGTTTTGCTGAAGCATGGTGCTAGCAGCTGAGATCTGGGTGCATGGTGTGTTCTCTGTGACTGGAGTGTCTTTCTAAGTGTTTCTAAGCCCTCTCAGCGGACAGATCAAGGAAAAACATGTGTGTACTTTAACACGTGTATGCAACATACTTATAAATGCCTCCCCACGTGGCCAAGCATCTGTGTTTAAGCTGGACGTGAGCTTATATTGAGGTCTCCAATCCTGACCCTTCACCACATGGATCCTCCCAGCCTTCTCCTCTTGCTTATTCTGTTAACTCACTCCATCACCTGGAAGCCAGGCTCGCACCATCCACCATCCACTTTGAGATCCACGGGAATCTCAAAGCGTCGGCCTTGACTGAGCAACTTTCACTTTCCCTTTACTATGGCAGAAAGTAGTGAACATCCTAATGGAGAGCTAATCACAGTTTAATTCTCAGTTCAGTTCAGTTCAGTTGCTCAGCGGTGTCCGAATCTTAGGGATTCCATGAATCGCAGCACGCCAGGCCTCCCTCTCCATCACCAACTCCCGGAGCTCACTCAGATGCACATCTATCGAGTCAGTGATGCCATCCAGCCATCTCATCCTCTGTCATCCCCTTCTCCTCCTGCCCCCAATCCCTCCCAGCATCAGGGTCTTTTCCAATGAGTCAGCTCTTCCCATGAGGTGGCCAAAGTACTAGAGTTTCAGCTTTAGCATGAGTCCTTCCAAAGAACTCCCAGGGTTGATCTCTTTCAGAATGGACTGGTTGGATCTCCTTGCAGTCCAAGGGACTCTCAAGAGTCTTCTCCAACACCACAGTTCAAAAGCATCAATTCTTCGGCTCTCAGCCTTCTTTACACAGTCCAACTCTCACATCCATGCATGACTACTGGAAAAAACATAGCCTTGCCTAGATGGAACTTTGTTGGCAAAGTAATGTCTCTGCTTTTGAATATGCTGTCTAGGTTGGTCATAACTTTTCTTCCAAGGAGTAAGCATCTTCTAATTTCGTGGCTGCAGTCACCATCTGCAGTCATTTTGGAACCCCCAAAAATAAAATCTGACACTGTTTCCACTGTTTCCCCATCTATTTCCCATGAAGTGATGGGACCAGATGCCATGATCTTCATTTTCTGAATGCTGAGCTTTAAGACAACTTTTTCACTCTCCTCTTTCACTTTCATCAAGAGGCTTTTTAGTTCCTCTTCACTTTCTGCCATAAGGGTGGTGTCATCTGTATATCTGAGGTTATTGAGATTTCTCCTGGCAATCTTGATTCTAGCTTGTGCTTCTTCCAGCCCAGCGTTTCTCATGATGTACTCTGCATAGAAGTTAAATAAGCAGGGTGACAACATACAGCCTTGATGCACTCCTTTTCCTATCTGGAACCAGTCTGTTGTTCCATGTCCAGTTCTAACTGTTGCTTCCTGACTTGCATATAGGTTTCTCAGGAGGCAGGTCAGGTGGTCTGGGATTCCCATCTCTTTCAGAATTTATTGTGATCCACACAGTTAAAGGCTTTGGCATAGTTAATAAAGCACAAATAGATGTTTTTCTGGAACTCTCTTGCTTTTTCCAATAACCAGCAGATGTTGGCAATTTGATGTTTAGTTCTTCTGCCTTTTCTGAAACCAGCTTGAACATCAGGAATTTCACGGTTCATGTATTGCTGAAGCCTGGCTTGGAGCATTACTTTACTAGCGTGTGAGATGAGTACAATTGCGCGGTAGTTTGAGCATTCTTTGGCATTGGCTTTCTTTGGGATTGGAATGAAATCTGACATTTTCCAGTCCTGTGGCCACTGCTGAGTTTTCCAGATTTGCTGGCATATTGAGTGCAGCACTTTCACAGCATCATCTTTCAGGATTTGAAACAGCTCAACTGGAATTCCATCACCTCCACTAATTTTGTTCATAGTGATGCTTTCTAAGGCCCACTTGACTTC
>SJYG01000030.1:6022893-6124529 GCA_006410535.1 Litocranius walleri | reverse complement strand
TCAATCTGATTTCAGTGTTGACCATCTGGTGATGTCCATGTGTAGAGTCTTCTCTTGTGTTGTTGGAAGAGGGTGTTTGCTATGACCAGTGCATTTTCTTGGCAAAACTCTATTAGTCTTTGCCCTGCTTCATTCTGCATTCCAAGGCCAAATGTGCCTGTTACTCCAGGTGTTTCTTGACTTCCTACTTTTGCATTCCACTCCCCTATAATGAAAAGAACATCTCTTTTGAGTGTTAGTTCTAAAAGGTCTTGTTGGTCTCCATAGAACCTTTCAACTTCAGCTTCTTCAGCATTACTGGTTGGGGCATAGACTTGGATAACTGTGATATTGAATGGTTTGCCTTGGAAATGAGCAGAGCTCATTCTGCCGTTTTTGAGATTGCATCCAAGTACTGCATTTCGGACTCTTTTGTTGACCATGATGGCTACTCCATTTCTTCTAAAGGATTTCTGCCCACAGTAGTAGATATAATGGTCATCTGAGTTAAATTTACCCATTCCAGTCCATTTTAGTTTGCTGATTCCTAGAATGTTGACGTTCACTCTTGCCATCTCTTGTTTGACCACTTCCAATTAATCTTAGGAAAAGATTGTTGCCAAAATATCTTACATGATTTATAGTTTGCTATCTGGGGGATAGCCCAGTCTATTGGGAATTTAATATTTGTAATCCTTAAAGCAATTTAAGCCAGAATGTTTAAACTCAGCATATTTCTTTTTTGAGGTCTAACTGTATTGATTCATTAAAATCTAAATTGCTTGTTTAAATGTTTTATAAGGATTCGTCATATAAGTGGACTAAATGTTAAGATTCATTGCTTTAAGGAAGGGCAGTCACATTGCTCATTATCTGATTTAATGTTATACACCCTGTGAAACGTTTTGGCATCCATAGATGTTGTGAATATCCCTCTTTCAGTACTTACTATTTTGAATAGAAGTATTGCAGTGAAAGCTTCTGCTAAGTTCTGAGGTACACTGAGACTGGGAAGCCTCTAGAGAGATGAGAGACTGAAAGAGATGAGGTCTGAGATGAGACCTACCCATGAGGCTGAGGCAGGCGATGTCCAGAGCTGCCAGGCCTTGAGGAAGCCCAGCCTGGCCCCATGCATCGGCACTTGTGACTTCGTGAGCACGCATGGGGTGAGAGGACACAGTGCTGAGGCTGTGGATATTAACCACACTGCAAAGGTCCATCCCCGGGCTCTGAGTTGGAGACTGACAGAGAGCATTTTCACAGGTTGAGACAGTGTCTGTCAGTGGAGGACGTGCTGGCCCCTGAGCTGAGAGTTTAAGGGCAGAACTCCTGTCCTGGGGAATTTCAGGAATAAATGCTTAAACCCACGGTGGTTGTTGCTTAGCTGCTCAGTCGCATCTGACTCAGACCTCATGGATTGTATGTAGCCTGCCAGGCTCCTCCATCTATGGAGTTCTCCAGGCAAGAATACTGGCGTAGGTAGCCATTCCTTTCTCCAGGGGATCTTCCCCACCCCTCATCTCCTGCTTGGCAGGCAGATTCTTTACCAGTGAGCCACCAAAGGATCCCTAGATCCATGGCCCAAGTCACAAAGAGCCGGGCGAATGAATGATGTCAGGTAAAAACAGTTCTGGACCTGGGGTATGATGATATATTTTAGATCATTTGAAAAATCAAAATGAAGGGACTATGGTTCAGTCATCCAAAATGGAGCTGGTGGGCCCTGGGGATGTGGATTCAGGCACTTTGCTGCATCAGGAGAACTTGAATTTTCTGAACGGCACCAAACTCAAGGACGCGGGTAGCCATTTGCAAAATGTTATCAGCTAGTCCCTTCAGAGACATGTAATCATTTCAGCCCCAACCAAACCTTGCTTAACAAGCTCACTTACTTCTTACAGGACCAATCCTAATACTTTCTTTCCTTTAATACTGCTGCCCTTTTCTTTCCGTCTTTCTTTGTTTTCGCTGTGCAGAGTCTTAGTTGCCACGTGTAGAATCTTCATGGTGGCACTTGGACTCTTTAGCATGTGGACTTAGTTATTCCGTGGCATGTGGGATCTTAGTTCCCTGACCAGGAATTGAACCCACGTCCCCTGCTTTGCAAGGCAGATTCTTAACCACTGGACCCTCCAATCCTAATTCTTGACAAGCAATTTACATAACTTTGCTTTTTGTCTTTTTTCCCCATCTTGAAGTCTTGTGGAACACAATTCAAGTGTTTTCCAGGCTATACTCCTAACAAACCCCAAATAAAGCACTGTTGTTTTTTGTTTGTTTTTTGCTTCAACAAGATCTCTGTGTTTGAAATTCTTGGTTAACAGCAAGCAGAGCCTTTGTCCTAAGGGAATAAGGCAGTAAAGGAAGGGCTCTGTTGCCGTAAGCAGTGTTCTTATCGTAACACCTGCAGGTGTCTCAAAGGGCAGGCGTCCAGGAGGATGGAAGTCAACGAGATGACAAAGAGCCAGGGGTGGGGACTGGGAGGCATGAGGGTACAGCTGATCAGGGGACGTTTTCCTTGTAGGTGGCTGATCCTTGGGAAAGGTGGTAAACTGGCTCAGTGAGGGTGGATTAGAGTTCAGAGACCTGACAGCTGGAGAGACAAGTCAGGAATTTTTTTCAGATTGGTCGGTGAGCATAAAGAATCCAGCTGATTGTTTAGAGGCAATGAATGGGAACTGAGAAGTATGTGTTGGGACTTTTCATAGATAACAAAGGAGGATCCCCAAGTCTTATCTTCATCATCTGGAGAAGAATGGACCTTTTTTTCTGAAACTTTTTATTTTATATCGGAAGGAGTTGGGCTTTGCAGGGAGCTCTTTCCTGGATCCTGGAGGGCAGGACATATCACTCTCCTGCTCGCACTGCGACTAACCTCGGAAGCTAGAGGGGGCTGGGTCCTAGCGGTGGAGGGAAATGATACCCGGACCAAGAACCAGGTGGGGCCCAGCCTGAAGCCATGGACAAGGCACAGCATGATGGGGTCGGGCTGAAGGGCCCTGAAGCCCTCCTACAGAGCTGGGTCCATCACAGAGATTTCCGTAGACTAGTTCCTTTCGTTGCTGTTCAACAAACTCTTAAAGCAGAAACCGACAATATGCTTCTACGGAGAGAGCAAGAATGACTATATTACAAACACAAGACCCTCTCGTCTCCCCAGTCTAGCCCACTACTTAATTTTTGGGAAGCAGGAACCAACAACACTTCATTTTATGTTGAAAAAAGTATAATGTGTCTCGTGGTTCCCAGCCCAACAAAAATATCTACCTGCCAGTTTTTCTGAATGTCACTAAAAGACATTTAAACTTTTAAATAAAACTACACTGAAGGTTTATGCAAATTATAAAATAGTTTTAAAGCTATTTACTTAGGTTTTTGACATTTAATGCACTAATAGAAGCTCGCCTACAAAATACAATATAGATACTAATGTTTTCTTCCTACACTGAAGACACATACTCCCTTGACACATAAAGAAATTACAGTCACTAGGATACAATGGAGGCAAATAGCACTCAAACAATCAGAAAGCAGAGAAACTAACACTAGAATTCTTATACTAATGGGAGCGTTTGTTGTGCTGGCCTTGAGCTTGAGGAAGAGGAGCAGAGGCTCTGGGGTCACAGATATTTGGGGGTGGAGGGAGAAAGACCAGAGGGGTAAACTGAAAGTAGTTTATACAGACTTTGAGGTGTAGACAGAGCCACGGGTGAATGGAACTCCGCATAACTGTGACATGAGTGTATGGCTCTTAGAGGTGTGACGCTGTGCTTGGAATTGCACTTTGAATGTGATACTTGCAGTCATGCTTTCTGCAGGAGCTACATCCTTTAACTGATATACTGAATTCTTTCATTGCTTTTTTTTTTAGGTGGTGCTTAATTTTAATATTTATTTAAGAGTTTATCAGTCTTCTGTGGATTACATTTTTTTCTTCTTCTCGAAGTGTTTATAAGTTTCTTTTGACCTTTGATGATCTTCAGTTTTACTGAACGCACCTCGATACAGATTTTTTAAAGTGCATCCTGCAGGCACTGAACGCGCACTCTGCCACATGCTCTGAACACACGTGGGGACTGTCTGCTCACTTGCAATTCCTAAGCCGCCATCACTGCAGACGCTGCTGCTCACCCTCAGTCAGTGCTCCCTCCTGGTGTGCTGGAGCTTCTTAATTTACCTTTAACCCTTTGAGGATCATTTTCACGGGTTCTATCTCTATATTTCTTAGTATTTAGGTTCCATATTTTGGTACTGTCTTTTAAATCTCTAGTGATTTTCTGTTATCCAGTACTTATCTTGTGAAACTATATTTTTATACTTTCTGACTGGTCTTCAAAAATCTCTTTCTGCTTGTGTCATATCAGCCTTTTTGCTTCACCATTCTTATTTTGACTCTTAGACATCATTCCTTCTTTTTTGAAGATTGCTCCATTGTTTGCGTATTCTTTTGAATGCCGGGGCTTCCCTGATAGCGCAGTTGGTCAAGAATCCCCCTGCAGTGTGGGAGAGCTGGGTTTGATCCCTGGGTTGGGAAGATCCCCTGGAGAAGGGAAAGGCTGCCCACTCCATATTCAGGCCTAGAGAATCCATGGGCTGTATAGTCCATGGGGTCGCAAAGAGTCCGATACAACTGAGTAACTTTCACTTCCACTTTGCATGCTTGCTTCCTTTGGTCAAGTTTGTGAAGCTTGGATTTCCATGGAATTTCTCTTTCTCGTGTGCACTGGAACTTGTGAGTCTAAGTTTCATCTCAAGGAATGATCTGTGTGAGATGTGTCAGTGGTGTTTTTGGCGTGTGCGTGTGCTCTGTATTGTGCCAGTGTATGTGTAGTTTGGGGTATTGTGTGTGTGTGATGTGTTGCACGTGGGATGTGTGCTATGTGTGTGGTATGTTTTGTGTATGCACTGAGTGTGTGAATGTGGTGTGTGGATTGTGGACTGTGTTTTGTATATTGTGTGTTGTGTGGGGTGTTTCTGGTATGTGTATGTGGTGTGTATGGTGTGGGGCATGTGAGTATGTGTAGTGTGTATGTTGTGTTTTATGTGCTGCATGTATGGTGTGGTATGTGTATTCTGTATGGTGTATGTGGTGTGTATGTGTGTGTGTGAATGGTGTGTGTGTGTGTATGGTGTGTGATGTGCATGGTGTGTGTATGGTGTATGTGTGTGCGTGCTGTGTATGGTGTGTGTGTGGTGTGGTGTGCATAGTGTATCTGGGGTATGTGGTGTGTGTGTGTGTCGTGTTTGTGTGTGTATGGTGTGTGATGTGCATGGTGTGTGTATGGTGTGTGTGTGTGTGGTGTGGTGTGTGTATGTGTGTGTGTGTCGTGTGTGTGTGTGTATGGTGTGTGATGTGCATGATGTGTGTATGGTGTATGTGTGTGTGTGCTGTGTATGGTGTGTGTGTGGTGTGGTGTGCATAGTGTATCTGGGGTATGTGGTGTGTGTGTCTGTGTGTGTACAGAGTGTGCTGTGTATGGTGTGTGCTGTGTATGGTGTGTGTGTGTTGTGTTGGGCATAGTGTATGCATGTATGTGGTGCATCTGGTGTATGCGGTGGGTCTGTATATGGCGTGAGTGGTGTGTTTGTTTCCTTCTCCTTATTCACACAGATGCTGCTATTTCTTGCCTGCCCACCAGTGTCTGCGTCAGAACAGTCCTGCCCGAGGCCCCGCGTGTCCACCCCCAGCCCTGCAGGCCCGCCCCAGGAGAGCAGGCCTCTCTGCCCCTGCTCACCCAGGCCTCTCACCCACCATCCTGCAGGAAGCCTCTCCCATCACCTGTGTTTGCCCTGCTCAGCCCCTTCTATGCACCTAGTCACTCAGTCATGTTTGACTCTGGGAGACCCTATGGACTGTAGCCCACCAGGCTCCTCTGTCCATGGCATTCTCCAGGCAAGACCCCTGGAGTGGGTTGCTATTTCCTCCTCCAGGGATCTTCCCGACCCAGGGATTGAGCCTACGTTTCCTGCATTTCAGGCAGATTCTTGACCCACGGAACCATGCTCTGCAGAGATGCTCTCCTTATTTTATTTTATTTTTTTTTGCTCTCCTTATTTTGAGTGACATTATGCTCTTTTAATATGTTGTGTAATGAACACTGCACAGGAGAGAGTGCATTGAGGCAGGCATCCGAGGGCGTGAAGGGTCTTCTGACCAGACGCTTCCTTCTGAGATCTTTGCACGGTGTGCTTGGAGGCAGGTGGCCCCAGCTAACCTCCCTGAGGCTCTGTCCTGACACTGAACAGGGACAGCCCTCGGTGGCATCTGCCAGATGAACAGTTTTAGAAACTAAACCCACAGGGACAGCGCTGCAGAATCCTGCCAAGTGTAGGACTCCATCACAGTTAGATTGCTAATCTGATGGTTTTCTTTGTTTCGATGTTACTGACAACCAGGCTGAGTCCCTTAGGCGAAGCACGCTGACTGAAGCCGCCCACCCAGGCCAGGCACCATAGTACCCATCTGCATGAATTGTCATTCGACAGGAGGTCCTGGTAAGGAACACAGAACTAATAAGCCACCACCAACCAGCAGAGTTCAGGAAAGGTCGAAAGGAGACCCCACGTGTTGGACCACCTCCTAGACTCCTCTCTGGCATCCATCTTAGCTGAACAAGGCGTGCACCACTAGTAAAGACTCTGAGTCAGAATGATTGGCTAAAGACACCCAGAAACAAATCCCATCATCATAAAACACGAAACTGCAAGCCCACGTGGCAGAGCAGTTCTCCTGGGTTCCCTTACCCTCCTGCTCTCTGCCTTGGCGCCCTTTCCAATAAAATTTCTTGCTTTCTCAGCACGTGTCTCCTCGGACAATTCATTTCTGAGTATTAGACAAGAGCCCAGTTTTGGGCCCTGGCAGGGGTCCCCTCCTTCATGCAACAATTCTGTCTCGGAGATTTGGAGCTCGGTTTGCAGTAAGCAGACAGGGTGAGGGTGTCTGATGAGTGCTCTGCCTCACTGGAAACAGAATTGCCTTGAAATTGAAGAGCGAGCTCTATTTCCCACCTGGACTTCCATCACTGGAAATTAAACCAAAGATCATGCCAGGAGTAAAATGCATATTTCCTCTTGAAATGAGCATTGTGAAATCTCTCTGTCACTATGAAAAGACTGCTTACATTGCAGAATGGGTAAATGTTGGAAAACTGAAAGGGCTTAGATATTTACAGAAATAAGCGTTTACCTCAGACATTAAAACGAGCATGAAATGTATGCATTTTCCCCTTAGTTTATAAACAGAGTGTTTCCCTGTTGCGATTTCCCCCTGCTGTTAAAACGCTCATCTCTGTTACTCAAATGCTGGCAGGCAGGCCATTTGCAGTTTAAGTGACTCAGGTTTTGTAGGAATCCTGGCTTTTTCTTGTGTGGCTGCCCTCATTGTCTTCTGAATCAGGTATAAAATAAGGACAAATGCTCTGACTTTTTGGTGACCCCCTGCATTGAGCTTGTCTACCTTCCACTTGTTTTCAGAACCTCAGTGAACATAGGATTTGAATATTTCTTAGTTCTAGGGAATCCTGTGCTGTTTGAGGCATATAATGTGGGAAAACTCATGAACATTAAAATTCACATAAGTTGCCAGTTTTCCTCATGTTCTTAGGAAGAAAATGGTAGCAATATTTGACATAAGAACTGTTTTAAGGTAAATGACCATTGATTTTTTTGATAATACGGAGAATGCGGTTTTTTTTTCAAACAATTCCTGAACACAACAATATACTCCTACCTACAAGAAAATTACTTTGCCAGCAAAAGTCCATCTAGTTAAAGCTATGGTTTTTCCCGTAGTCATGTATGGATGTGAGAGTTGGACTATAAGGAAAGCTGTGCACCGAAGAATTGATGGTTTTGAACTCTGGTGCTGTAGAAGACTTTTGAGAGTCCCTTGGACTGCAAGGAGATCCAACCAATCCATCTTAAAGGGAATCAGTCCTGAATATTCATTGGAAAGACTGATACTGAAGCTGAAACTCCAATGCTTTGGCCACCTGATGTGAAGAACTGACTCATTGGAAAAGATCTTGATGCTGGGAAAGACTGAAGACAGAAGGAGAAGGGGACGACAGAGGATGAGATGGTTGGATGACATCACTGATTCAATCGACCTGAGTTTGAGTAAACTCCAGGAGCTGGTGATGGACAGGGAGGCCTGGCATGGTGTAGTCCACGGGGTTGCAAAGACTTGGGCACAACTGAGCGACTGAACTGAACTGAACAAGAAAATAAAATGCATTCATGAACCTGGGCCCTGTGGGCAGCGGCTTTGAGGCCAGGTGTCAATGCATTCCATGTTCAATGCATTCAGGCACCCAGGAGAAGAGCTGGGTGTGTGAGCTGAGAGGGAGAGAGGCTTTCTGGACGTGGAATCAAACTCATCAGGTCAGTAGACCTGGGCTATTGACATTCCAAGTGTGTGTGTGTGTGTGTGTGCACATGCGCGCGCACATGCATGTGGGCGTCAGGCTCCTCTGTCCATGGGATTCTCCAGGCAAGAATCCTGAAGTGGGTTGCTGTTTCCTTCTCCAGAGGATCTTCCCGACCCAGAGATTAATCCTGCTTCTCTTGTATTGCAGGTGGATTCTTTACCACAGCTTACATATAATTTTATTTGGCTGGAGTGTAGAGACCATGTAACACCCTACTCCACCTTCAGTATTAAATTTCAAGTATTGCATCTTAGTTGATGATTCTCTTTGATCATTTTCCTAGTGGTTGGATCCCTCCTTTCTCCTAACAATTAAAGGCAAGTTGTGTTTGCAAAAACACATGCCTTACTTGACTGATTATTGAGATTGGCTTGGATTGGTTATTATCAGTCATGTTTGTTCATGATGAAAGCTGTTAACATATTAGAGATAGAAAGAAAACATCTCAACATAATGCAGGCCACATATGACAAGAGTACAGATAGTTCATACTTAATGATGAAAGTCTGAAAGATTTTCCTCTGTGATGAAGAACAAGACATGGGTGCCCAGTCTCACTCATATTCAACAAAGTCCTGGAAGCCCTAGATAGAGTAACTAGGCAAACAGGAAGTTAAAAACCATCCAAGTAAGAAGACAAGTAGTAAAATTGTTATTGCAGTTTAAATGAATTTATATAAATGAAATGCTGAAGAATCCACTCTTAGAAGTAATAAACCAATACAGTAAAGTTGCAGGATATGAAACCAACAGAGAAAAATCAGCTGTTTCTATACACTAAAAACAAAGTATCTGAAAAAAGAGGAAAAATCTCATTGACAATAGTATCAAAGATATTAAAACAGATGGAAATAAATTTTTACAAAAGAGATGAAAACTAAGACATTAGAAACTGTAAGACACTGATGAAAGAAATAGAAGACAGATAAATAGGAAGATATTCCACATTCATGAATGGGAAGAATTAATGCTATTAAAATGTCTATAAGCCATCTATAGATTCAGTGTAATCCTTATCAAAATGCTAAGGGCATTTTTCATAGAACATAAATCAAACACGAATCAGACTGTTGTTGTTCCAATGCAGAGGAAAGAGATCCTGAGAAAGAAGAGCAATGCGGGGAGTATTATGCTTCCTGATTTCAAACAACACTATGAAGCTATCCCAGGCGGTGCAGTGGTAAAGAATCTGCCTACCACGGCAGAAGGTGCAAGAGACGAGTGTTCAAGAGTGGAGAAAATCCCCTGGAGAGGAGGTGGCTACCCACTGCGGTATTCCTGCCTGGAAAATCGCATGGAGAGAGGAGCCTGGTGGGCTACGCTCCAGGGGGTCGCAGACGCGACTGACCAACGGAGCACGTACACAGATAAGAATCAGCCGTAGGGTACTGGCACAGAAACAGACGCACAGAGCAGCAGGAGAGAACTGGATCCTCAGAAATAAAGCCACTCAGACTGTGCTGCTGGAGGAGACTCTTGAGAGCCCCTTGGACTGCAAGGAGACCAGCCAGTCTATTCTAAAGGAGACCAGCCCTGGGATTTCTTTGGAAGGAATGATGCTAAAGCTGAAACTCCAGTACTTTGGCTACCTCATGCGAAGAGTTGACTCATTGGAAAAGACTGTGATGCTGGGAGGGATTGGGGGCAGGAGGAGAAGGGGACGACCAAGGATGAGATGGCTGGATGGCATCATGGACTTTATGGACGTGAGTCTGAGTGAACTCTGGGAGTTAGTGATGGACAGGGAGGCCTGATGTGCTGCGATTCATGGGGTCACAAAGAGTCGGACACGACTGAGCAACTGAACTGAACTGAACTGAACAGCTGACGTCAGAGCCAAGAATACTCAGTTGGGAAAGGACAATCTATTCAATAAATGATGCTGGGAAAACTGGATATTCACATGTTAAAGAAAGAAATTGAAGCAGTATCTTACACTCCTCACAATAATTTACTTGAAATCTTAATTTAAGGCCTGAATTCTTAAAACTCCTAGATAAAAACTCAGGCAGAAAGCTCCTGGACACTGGTTTCGGCAATGATTTTTTAAATACGATTCTAAAGAAAAACAACCACAAAAATACAGAAAAGTGGGACTGTATCAAACTAAAAAGGCGTAATCAGCAAAAGACACAGGAGACACGATTAGCAAAAACAGCAGCCTCTGGGCAGGAGAAAACATTTTCAGGACAGTTATATGATTAGTGGTTAATATGCAAAATATATAAGAAATTCACACAATAGCAAAAAGGCAAATGACAGAAACGGACAAAGGACCTGAGTAGATTTTTTTCCAAAGAGGGCATACAGGTGAACAACAAATACCTCGAATATACTGAACACTAATAATGACCAACAGGGAGGTGTAAATCAAAACCACAGGACATCACCTCACCTGTTAGAGAGACCCCGTTATGACAAGAGCAACAAGAACTAATGCGGATACAGAGAACAGCGTGCCTCTCTGCACTGTTGGTGGGAATGTGAATTTGTGCAGTCACTATGGGAAAGATGGGGTTCTTAAAAGACTGAAAGTAAGACTTCCATGCAATCTAGTAATCCTACTCCTAGGTACATAACCAAAGGATTCGAAATCGCTGTCTTTAAGAGATAGCTCCACCCCCCTGTATACTGCAGCATTATTCCAGAATCAAAGCATAGAAACAACCTAAGTGTCCATTGACACACGAATGGATGAGAAAAGTGTAGCTATAATATTAGTACAATGGAATATTGTTGGTGCTTAGCTGAGAGTAGTGTCCAACCCTTTTGTGACCCCGTGGGTTATAGCCAGTCAGGCTCCTCTGTCCATGGGGTTTTCCAGGCGAGAATACTGGAGTGTGTTACCATTTTCTTCTCCAGGGGATCTTCCCGACCCAGGGATCCAACCTGCCCCCGACCCAGGGATCCAACCTGCATCTCCTGCACTGGTAGGCTAGGTTTTGTTGTTTTTTTTTTTTTTACCACTCGGCCACCAGGGAAACACAATGGCATATTACTCAGCCATAAAAAGAAAGCAATCTTGTCATTAGTGACAACATGAATGAACATTCAGGGCTTTATGCTAAGTGAAGTAAGTCAGACAGAGGCAAATACTGTATGATGTCACAGGTGGAATCTGAAAAAGCTGAACAGACAAAGAGTGGTCTGGTGGTTGCCAGGGGCTGGCATTAGGTGGAAATGGGAAGAAGTTAGTCAAAGGGTGCAAACTTCCAATTATAGGCTAAGTTTTAGGAATCTAATGTACAGCATGGTGACTGTTAACAATTTTTTAATACCTGAAAGTAGCCAGGAGAGCAGATTTTAAGTGTTCTTAAACCCAAAGAGAAAGGTTATGATGTTGGGTGAAATAATTAACCTTGTTGTATAGGATGTGTTCACTGACTTTACTGTGATGACCATTTCACTATATATATATATAGTGAAATGATATATATATTACATTATATATAATATATTAAATATGTAGAAATATACAAATATATAAAAATATATATGCATCTAATCGTCACATAATCCATCTTAAACTTACATGACTGTAAATGTCAATTATATCCATAAAGCTGGGGGAAAAGGGCATTTTGATCATGTAAGGATGGCTCTCTCCGTGTAAGGATGGGCTTTCCCAGGTGAGAACAGTGCTCTTGTCTTTCCCAAATTAGGCTCTTTTGCCAGACTCAGAATCTTTGACTTGGATATTAGGGTCCCATTTGGAGCCTGGTTCCTTAAACTGTGGCTTATTCTCCTCTAGAAAGAGTGAGGTAGGTGTCTTTCGGGTTTCGAGTAAGCTCGGGAGAGCTCCAGGCTTCTGACACTGTGGACTTGGGTTTTGTGTTACCGTGTGGAGGCCATCAGAATGCTGCATTCAGCTGACATCTGTAAGGAGTAACCCAGGCGTTAACCACACGGAGGCATAAGCAAGGATGTGTCTCAGCACCACGTCTCACGATCTTTCCACACAGGACCCAAACTGACCTGTGAGGACCATTTCGTGAACTGTGCTCTGTTCAGCCTGGTGAGCAGTCCCTGCGCCGGCTTGCGCGTCTCTCCTTGTGGTGTAGGATCCCACACGGGCTTCGTGTGACAGAAAGCTCCCTTCGTGACCGATGGTGCCCCCTAAATGTAGACAGTGCCCCGAAGGAGCAGGCTGCGGCCGTGTCAGCACCGGCAGCTTACTTCTGCCCCAGCTGTTCTTCAGTTGCACCCCTCAGATGGCACAGCTTACCACCCTGATCCTCAATCTGTGAATGTGTTCTGTTCACAAGTACAAAGAGCCTCTCTCCTCACTCACGTGGGAAAACGTGAAAGGATCATCAGCAGATCAACCAGGTCGTTACCTTCAGCTTGCCATAGGCTGTTCTTTAAAATAGCTTGGGAAAACTGTTTAAAAGAGTGAAAGCCTTTTAGATTGCTTTCATGGTTAGCATCCTTACCTCCAACTTCTATTCTGCAATATCCATTCTTCTATCAGCTTATATGTTTACAAATATGTTGAACTGAAAACAGAGAAAAAACTAAACCTTTGGACCATGAGCTCTTCCCAGATGGTGCAATGGTAAGGAATCCACCTGCCGATGCAGGAGACACAGAGATGCGGGTTCGATCCCTGGGTCGGGAAGAGCCCCTGGAGAGAGAAATGGCAGCCCACTCCAGTATTCTTGCCTGGAGAATCCCATGGACAGAAGAGCCTGGGGCGGGGAGGTTACAGTCCATGGGGTCACAGAGCCAGACACAAGTGAGCACACGCTCACACTTGGACCATGGAATTTAGGGCAAGCCCCGTCTTCTCTTTAAGCCTTGAGTCCCCGACTTCTAAACTGATGCTCTAACAGTTCCGGCTTCCCACAGCTGCTGTGAGGGTCAATGAACCACTGCCTACTGGCTGGTTTAAGAAAAACCCCTGGTTGCTTTAAAGAAAATGTACATTCAGATGATAAGTTTCTTTACTAAACATTTTTGGTTGTAAATGACTAACGCTTGTCTTCAGAGTTGTTTTGTGAATAATTTTTATCCTCATTCATTTAGGTTACAACATCTCATTACAGTCTGTTCTATCTATGAAACAGTTATCCTTAGAAGCAGGATTTTGAGGCATCAGGAGTCTTGTCTTTTTCCATTTCACTTGCTTCCAACTTAAAATCGTAAAAATTCAAAAAAAAATGCACACACATATGTATAGATGCACACGTAAGCTGAGTACAGACCATACATATGTGCCTGTATATGCCCTCCTCATCTTGCTGTCTCTCTGTGTACACACTCAGAATGCATATATAGGAAAATCCTGTGGGTTACATGTTCAATAATCCCAAGATCAAAATAATAAAACAAAACCTAAGAAAACACCAAGAAAGCAAAATTCTCCAGCTGTTATTTCCCAGTGGAGGCCTCGACTAGCTTCCCAGTGAAATGATCTTGGAGTCTTGAAAACTAAATAACACCTTCTCCCTACTCATGACTCCATTATGGAAAGTTCTGAAATCAACTGTGAGCCAACTCCCGATTTTATAAATCAAAGCTTTCAAAAAGCAGTGCCTAGTTGAAGCCTTGAAAATTCGAGTATATTTTACACATTCTAGTGGAATGCCTAAAGCACAAGAATAATATCTGAAAAGCACACAGTCTGTTTAGTGTGAGATCAGGGAGGTGGGCTTTGAGTTCTGGCTCTGCCCCCTACAGGGGGGGCCTCAGCAGGGGTGGGGGTGGAGGAGGAGGTCCCCCCTGGCTCCACCCCAGGCTGCTCCCAGCCAGTGGCGGCGTGGCGGGAGAGCGGAAAGAGCCCACTTCTGTGCATGTGGGACTGCCCCTCCATTACACCCGCACATCACGTTGGTAGCACCTTGTCATAATATACTGAATCAGGTGTGCACACATGCATGTGTGTGCGTGTGTGTGTGTGTGACACTGGCCTCTCACAGGGTTCATTTTTGTAATATGCTCCCATCTAAAAGCCTTCTCGTACAGGTAAGCATTACTTTCAGAAAACTGTGTAGAAATAAGCCATTTGAAGCAAGTGGTTATTTACAGGAGAGTGGGGCTTTGCCGTGGTGCCTCCTGAAGTCCCCTTTGTATTGGAGTGCAATTGCTTTACAATGCAGCATTTGTCTCTGCTGTACAACAGCGTGAGCCAGCTACCTCTAGACGCACGCCCCCTCCCTCTAGAGGCTCTCTCCCCCGTCCCAGCCCTCTAGGTCACCCAGAGCACTGAGCTGAGCGCCCGGTGCTACACAGCAGCTCCCCACTAGCCATCTGTTCCACTCGTGGTGCTCTTTTAAGGAGGCTAGATCTCTAAGGAGTCTCCTCGTCCCCTGCAGAAAGGTAGCTACACCTTTGAGTACAGGTGAGACATATGACTTGCCTTTCTACAGCAAGATACGCAAAAGTCATCTCTGGCATTATACTGTATTATCTGAAGCGATCTAAGCTGGTTCTAAAGAAGCCTTTGCTGGTTGAAGAAGTAACTGGCCAAAGAGCTGAGGGAGGGCAGCCCCAGCTGAAAGCTACAAGGAGTGCTTTCTGCCCACATCCTGGGGGTGACTGGAAGTGGGTCCTTCCCAGTGTCTCCAGGTGAGAGCTTACTGCTGGCCAACACTTCGCAGGCTTGTGACTATAATCAGAGGACCCAGTCCATCAGCTGCGCCCTCCTCATTCCTGACCCACAGACCCTGTGGGATAGTACAGCATTGTGCTCTTAAAAATGGGTAAAGAAGATAAATCTCATATTAAATGATTTTACCAAAAAAAAAAAAAAAGAAACCACACACAAAAAAACACAAGAACATGCTTTGGAGGCGGTGATGCCACGGGAGCCATGTAGCATCATTGCTGTTGTTCAGTTGTAGGTCAGGTCTGAGTCTTTGTGACCCATGGGCTGCAGCACACCCTGCTGCCCTGTCCTTCACTGTCTCCCAGAGTTCGCTCAGACTCCCGTGCCTTGAGTCAGTGGCGCCATCCACCCATCTCACTCTCTGTTGCCCCTTCTCCTAACCTCGATCACGGGTGCACGCACATCTCCAAACTCACGAAGACGCCTATATTAGATCTGCATGTTTCTGTATATCAATTAACGCTTAATCTAAAAATCTAAACATATATATGGGCCCCTATATAGGGGTCCTAAGCTGTCGCGGTTGCAGAACTTTTTATACACAGAAACAGATAGCTTATCTGTATACACAGATGAAGTCTCAGCTGTTACTCAGGCATATCTGTTACGCTTCGGTAGAAAGTCACATAAAATAAGAGTTGGACCCTTTTCAAACGTGCTGAAATGAGCAAATCCTTTTGAAAATGACTCATGGGACCCAGTCATTTCGCCATTATGCCTGCAACCAGCTTTCTTGTTCTTTACACAGAACAAGGAAAGGAAACCAGGGACGTGCTCAGAGGGGCTGGAGTCAAGGGGCTTCAGGCAAGTCATGTGGGTGCAGTTACCCTGGGTCTAGCTGAGATTCTAAACACAGAGACTGAGGCATCTCAAGGCACTTTTTTCCTATATGGATTTTTCTGTATAAAGTTGTAATTCATATAATTTATAGTCTTTATAGTTTTATAGTATAGTTTGGGAAAAATAAGCTCTATGATAATAAAGCCTGAAAATACAGTCAAAGCTATGATTTTTCTAGTGATCATGTACGGATGTGAGACTTAGAGCATAAAGAAGGCTGAGTGCTGACGAACTGATGCTTTTGAACTGTGGTGTTGGAGAAGACTCTTGAGAGTCCCTTGAATAGCAAGGAGATCCATCCAGTTCATCCTAAAGGAAATCAGTCCTGAATAATCATTGGAAATACTGATGCTGAAGCTCAAGCTCCAATACTCTGGCCACCTCATACGAAGAACCGACTCATTTGAAAAGACTCTGATGCTGGGAAAGATTGAGGGCAGGAGGAGAAGGGGACGACGGAGGATGAGATGGTTGGATGGGATCACTGACTAAATCACTGAATCACTGACATGAGTTTGAGCAAACTCTGGGAGATGGTGATGGACAGGGAGGCTTGGCGTGCTGCAGTCGAGGGTTGCAGAGAGACGGACACGACTTAGTGACTGAACAGCAACCACAGTCTCACTAGATACTCGCAAAAATCCCATGAGAGAGCAAAGCCAAGCCACTCATAAGTTGCTCAGCAGAATGAAGCTGGGGCGTGGAGGGTGGGGCCAGCCCCCCAAGGTCACAGGGCTGGTGACTGGGGGAGGCTGGCTGGGGATGGGGGAGGAATCCCTCCCCACCCCTCGCCCCAGGGCTCTTTCTTCTCAGTGAAGAGAAGAAGCTGCAGCTCTGACTTCACATTTCAATCAGACCTGGAAGCTGCCTTCATCTCGCGTTTGTAAAAAAAAAAAAAAAAAACAACCACGAATAGTGGATGCCAAGAGTGTTCTTACATTATGTACTTGTTTATTCTCTTATTATAAAGCACCTCCAGCTCATTGACAAAGGGCGCAGCGTTAATTTAAAATTAATAGATAGCACCATGGAAATTGAAAGTCTGGGTTATAGCCTGTGTGATTAATTGTTCTAGTCATGACTAGAATAAAAGTATACACTATTATAGTAGCTGTGTACATTGCATCTCGTTACTATTAGCTGTGCGCCACTAATAACACTCCTCCTAGGAGACTAAGGCAGTCTGTTTTTGTCAGTTTCACCTCCCAGAGCTTTGGGAATTGCAGGACGGCACTGTGGAGGCTGAAGCTGCAGGTTCAGCACCTGGGCCAGGGGATGGCTGGAACCCCTGTGTGCAGGTGCCTCTTTGCCTGGCTGTTATCAAACCTGAGCTGCTCTGAGAAATGGAAGTGATGTATATCCCCCCATTTAAGGTGAACTTTTACCAGTAGACGTTGAATTAGAGTCCTAGCACACACTACAGAGACCGGCTGAACTCACTGCATGAAGTCATAGGGCTGCAACACAGCAAAGGGACCAACTGAGCAACTGCGAATTTTCTCCTGTGCTCCAGCCTCGGTCTGTGAAGGTGCTGAGATAAGACCTTTCTCCCATCAGTTTCACAAGCTGGAATCAAGATTGCCCAGAAAAACATGAATAATCTTAGATACGATGGTGACACCATGCTAATGGTAGAAAGTGAAGAGGAACTAAAGAGCCTCTGGATAAGAGTGAAAGAATAGAGTAAAAAAGCTGACTTAAAATTCAGCATTCAGAAAACTAAGATCATGGCATCTGGTCTCATCACTTCATGGCAAACAGATGGGGAAAACGTAGAAGCAGGGGCAGCTTTTATTTTCTGGGCTCCAAAATCACTGTGAACAGTGAGTGCAGCCACGAGATAAAAAGACACTTGCTCCTTAGAAGAAAAGCTATGATCAGCCTAGACAGCATACTCAAAAGCAGAGACATCAATTTGCCAACAAAGGTCCATCTAGTCAAAGCTATGGTTTTTCCAGTGGTCATGTATGTAAAAAAAAAAAAAAAAACAACCACGAATAGTGGATGCCAAGAGTGTTCTTACATTATGTACTTGTTTATTCTCTTATTATAAAGCACCTCCAGCTCATTGACAAAGGGCGCAGCGTTAATTTAAAATTAATAGATAGCACCATGGAAATTGAAAGTCTGGGTTATAGCCTGTGTGATTAATTGTTCTAGTCATGACTAGAATAAAAGTATACACTATTATAGTAGCTGTGTACATTGCATCTCGTTACTATTAGCTGTGCGCCACTAATAACACTCCTCCTAGGAGACTAAGGCAGTCTGTTTTTGTCAGTTTCACCTCCCAGAGCTTTGGGAATTGCAGGACGGCACTGTGGAGGCTGAAGCTGCAGGTTCAGCACCTGGGCCAGGGGATGGCTGGAACCCCTGTGTGCAGGTGCCTCTTTGCCTGGCTGTTATCAAACCTGAGCTGCTCTGAGAAATGGAAGTGATGTATATCCCCCCATTTAAGGTGAACTTTTACCAGTAGACGTTGAATTAGAGTCCTAGCACACACTACAGAGACCGGCTGAACTCACTGCATGAAGTCATAGGGCTGCAACACAGCAAAGGGACCAACTGAGCAACTGCGAATTTTCTCCTGTGCTCCAGCCTCGGTCTGTGAAGGTGCTGAGATAAGACCTTTCTCCCATCAGTTTCACAAGCTGGAATCAAGATTGCCCAGAAAAACATGAATAATCTTAGATACGATGGTGACACCATGCTAATGGTAGAAAGTGAAGAGGAACTAAAGAGCCTCTGGATAAGAGTGAAAGAATAGAGTAAAAAAGCTGACTTAAAATTCAGCATTCAGAAAACTAAGATCATGGCATCTGGTCTCATCACTTCATGGCAAACAGATGGGGAAAACGTAGAAGCAGGGGCAGCTTTTATTTTCTGGGCTCCAAAATCACTGTGAACAGTGAGTGCAGCCACGAGATAAAAAGACACTTGCTCCTTAGAAGAAAAGCTATGATCAGCCTAGACAGCATACTCAAAAGCAGAGACATCAATTTGCCAACAAAGGTCCATCTAGTCAAAGCTATGGTTTTTCCAGTGGTCATGTATGGATGTGAGAGCTGGACCATAAGGAAAGCTGAGTGCCGAAGATTTGATGCTTTTGAACTGGTGTTGGAGAAGACTTCAGAGTCCCTTGGGCTACAAGATCAAACTAGTCAGTCCTAAAGGAGATCAGTCCTGGGTGTTCATTGAAAGGACTGATGCTGAAGCTGAAGCTCCAATATTTTGGGCACGTGATGCTAAGAGCCAACTCACTGGAAAAGAACCTGATGCTGGGCAAGATTGAAGGTGGGAGGAGAAGGGGATGATGAAGGTGGGAGGAGAAGGGGATGACAGAGGATGAGATGGCTGGATGGCATCACTGACTCGATGGATGTGAATCTGAGCAAACTCTGGAAGATACAGAAGGACAGGGAAGCCTGGTGTGCTGCAGCCCATGGGGCTCACAAAGAGTGAGGCATGACTTAGCCACTGTAACACAACAACCTGTTACTTTTGGGGTCTAGAGAGGGGGACACGTATCCAGAGATGTGTGTTGGATGGTCATCATTATCATCAGTTGTAAAACTAGCAAGGCCTCTCTGTGGATGGGCCCCTTTTACTAAACCGATTGATGAGCATTACAGATGACGCACTCCAGCATTCTTGGGCTTTCCTGGTGGTTCAGATGGTAAAGAATCTGCCTGCAACGTGGAGAGCTGGGTTCAATCCCTGTGTCAGGAAGATCCCCTGAAGGAGTGCGTGGCAACCCACTCCATATTCTTGCTGGGAAAACTCCCATGGACAGAGGAGCCTAATGGTCTACAGTCCATGGGGTCACAGAGTCAGACATGATTGAGCAACTAAGCACAGTCACTCAACACTGACGAGGTTAGAAACCTTTACCTTTTCTTGCCTGTCCTTGGAATCCCAGGTTTTGAGACACTTCCCCGTAATTGAGCCAAATGCTCCCAGCTGTCTGCTTTCACCTGATCATTGCCGGCGTCCCCCAGCTTGATGCATTCTTACTGTCTTCATGCTTCCAACACCAATTCTGTTGGGGGCCAAGAACATCAGGATGAACAAAACAGAAACTCCTGGTTTACCGCCAGGGATGTTCCAGGCTGAGGGGTGCCAGGTGCTAAGGCCCTGAGGCAGGAAGGATTGGACTGAGTTGCCAAGGAGACCTGCATGTCGAGGGGCACGAAGCAGCTGAGAGGCTGGAAACAGAGATGCCCGCACAGCGGGGTCTTCAGGCCAGGGCAGGGCTGGAACGACCGGGCACGTGTGCAGCTCTCTGGAGAACGGGAGTGGGAGACGATGCCAAGAGTGGTTGCTGAGAGACCAGGTAACTTGTTAGTTAGGGCGCAGGGCAAGATGGGCTCAAGGTTGAAGCTGAGACGGTGCAGGAGGAAGAAAGGCAAGGATGGGCATGGCCCGGGACTTCTGACTCCAGAAGTTTATAAACCAGAGTTTATACCTTGATGCATTTTCTCTGGTTCAGATGAAAGTGTTGTTGTTCTTCCCATAATGGTTTCCATGGCAACATGCTGGCCTTTCCCTTCCATATCAGCAATAAATGCTTGAGGAAGGACCTTGGGCTGGGTCCCCAGGGGGTTAAAATGAAGAACTGTGTGATTAATGTGCACCTCATCCTCCTGAGAGTCAGCACAGACTTGTGAAAGCTCGTTAAACTAACAGCCCATCAGAAAGCCCGAGTTTTCTGTCTGCCCTGCATGACCTCCGAGTACGTGTGTCATCACGCTCGATATCTGTTTTTAAACATTTAGTTTTCTTCCTCCTGCAAGTTGGCTGCTGTTGTTCAGTCGCTCAGTCGTGTCTGACTCTTTGCGACCCCATGGACAGAGGCAAACCAGGCTTCCATGTACTTCACCACCTCCCAGAATTTGTTCAAATTCATGTCCACTGTGTTGGTGATGCCATCTAAGCATCTCATCCTCTGCCACCCTCTTTTCCTGCTCTGAATCTTTCCCAGCATCAGGGTCTTTTTTCCAGTGAGTCAGCTCTTTGCATCAGGTGGCCAAAGTATTGAAGATCCAGTATCAGTCCTTCCAATGAACATTCAGAGTTGATTTCCGAGTTTAGCACTAGGGAAGCAGGAGTGCTCAGCTCTTTCTTCAGGAGGAACTGGTGAATGGTGGCCCCATCCAGGTTTTAGCCAGGCTCCCAAAGCTGAATATGCAGCTCACTGATACTCAGGTTTTCATCTTCCATCTCATGGAATCTTTGAATTGCTGAGGACCCACACTTTTATTTCAGTCTAATGCCTGTTTTGTAATGGTGTTGCAAAGAGCAGCCGCATTTTGTGTGATGTTTTAACTCCTCAATTACCGATCTCTCCGTGCATGTGGTGCTATAAGTCCTGAGCTGTTTAGATGCGCTTTAGAGGAAGAGAACGTGAGTGTGCACAGAAGCCTGGAGAGGCCCGATATCTGCAGGACCAGCTGGTAGGCAGGGAGGGCGCTCAGGGAGAAGTGTGGCAGCTGGGATCTCGGGCAGGAGCCTTCACTGGACTGGAAGCGGGGATGGGGAGAAGGTGGAGGTCAGGATCACCCCCAGGCAGAGATCAGGGTGGCCGGGCAGGGGTCATTAAAGGAGGCAGGTGCAGCAGACACCATCAGGGAGGCTGGTTTAGCTGTGGTGTGTGAGCATGCCCCGGAGACAGAGATGTCAGATGGGGGCTTCCGGGAGCAGAGCTGCCCTGGGACTTGCTGAGGCGAGGTCAGTCCATTACTGTCCATCTCCCAGCATGGACACGCCCCCAAGGGGAGGGGCCAGAGAAAAGGCACGAGGGCAGAACCCTGGGGAAAGGCTCCACTTGGGGCTGAGCACTGCTGGAGTTTGGCCTCTGTTCACAGGATCTGAAGAGAAACACGGAGACGGAGGTTTGGGTGAAGAAGAAAAAAAAATTAGCTATACTGCTTTGACGTGCAAAGGGAAGTCACAGCAGGCCAAGCCCCTTAGAACTCCATGTCTTGACCTAGAGAGGGTAGTGAGGAGTGTTCAAGGAGCAGGGCGTGATCAGCTCAGGGACGTAACTTCTGCTCGGTTGGTGGTGAAGTAATCCGGAGTCAGCATCATCAGCCTCCTGGTTCCAACCCATCTGGGCTCTGCGTTCTTGTGGGCCACACGCTGTTAACTGCTCCCACCTGGTGGGGTTGCAGAGTCCCCCCCAAAGCCCCAAGGACACGGCTCAGAATATTATCTCTAGTTTTTGAGGAAGAAATAAAGATCCTTGACTTGGTTTAATGGCTAAAGTATTATCATCTTGTCTTGCCTGTTTGCCTTTCTGCATTCTCTCACTCCTCTGATTACATTTATTTGGAATAAAGTTTTTTCTACAACAAAAGTCAGGCAGAGGACATGGGTGAGGGTCTATCTGGACCCCTTGGGTCCTGCTGGGTTCCAAGAGCTGAGGTAGAAGAGGGTGGTTCAGAGCGACCTGCAGGTTGGGAGAGCAGGAGAAAGTTGGGCACAGTGAGGGGTTTGTCCTGAAACCCGCTTCCCCAGCTTCTTCATCCAGCCGCGAGCTGGAGGCTGACCCAGACCGACTGCATTCACAGGCTTCTGTGCGTTAGGTCTAGGTGGAGTTGGCCAATGGGCAGGGCAGGCAGGGGATGGGAGGGGCCAAGACTGGGTGGCCAGTGGTAGGCTTGCTCCCCTGGTGATACCAGTGCCCCGGAACTGGAGCTACGCATAACTTCACGTGGTCCCTTCCTTGAACATTTATTGGTTACGCTGCATTGAGAGCAATACATTTCCTAGCCTGCACCTTGAGTGAGGCAGAGTTCCTAGTGTGCACCAGGTCAGGGAGATCCCAGTCCTAGCCTGCACCTTGAGTGAGGCAGGGAGCCTAGTGTGCACCAGGTCAGGGAGATCCCAGTCCTAGCTTGCACTTTGAGTGAGGCAGGGTTCCTAGTGTGCACCAGGTCAGGGAGATCCCAGTCCTAGCTTGCACTTTGAGTGAGGCAGTGTTCCTAGTGTGCACCAGGTCAGGGAGATCACAGGTTGCACTCCACACTCAGGCCTCTGTGATGGTGCTGGGGTGGGGAAGGGCTGCCTTAGTGAAGATGAGTGGGGAGGCGATCACGTGAGCCTCTCTGAGGGGGTGGCTGTGTTCAAGAGTCATCTCTGCAGATGCCTTGCCAGCCCTCCTGTTCTAGGAATGGTCCCTCCCAGAAGGAAAGCGGCTGCCTTCACCATTAGTTTACAGTTGCCGCACTTTGCTCACTGTGGTTGTTGCGCTGAACGATCTTTCTTTAATAGGGGCTGTCTTGCATTTCCTGAACCATCATCAATCATTCTTTTTACACGAAAGGAACGAACAGAGGTAGGTGACCTCCCAGCATGTTGTGCCGGGACTTTCCCTTTCCGGGCCACGTCTAGAGCGACTCCAGGCTCTTAGGCCCAAGTCCGGTCCTAACAAAGACTCAAGACCCACCAGGCATCCCTTTCATCTCTCCATCAGTCTGGGGGAAAGAGACACAGAGACAGGTGAGACATTAGAGCGGGCTGCCTGGTCGAGGGAGCCCCAGTTAACCTCTAACGAGCAGGGACCCTCCATTCACCCAGAGACTCTGTGATCTCTCGAGAAGGGGGCCGGTGGACGTGGCATCATCGTGCCAGTGTTTCCGTGATGCTCGATGGCACCACACGTCTCAGGGTTCCCAGTCTTGCGCCGCATTCATCCTCAGCCCCGAAAGGAATTTTCTTCCCAGCATGTCTGACCTTCCCATCTCACAAATATTCATTATGTTCTGGCCCAAGGTGACCGGAGCACAGGAAATAATTGAGTCACATAAAGAATAATGTTTTTCTACCCAAAGAAATTCTTTTTAATAGCTGGGCTTTATTAACGGAGTCATGCGGATTGGAGGAATAAAAATTTTCTTCAGAAAGCAATAAACACCAAAAGGTGAGGGTTTATTTCACTTCTCCAAACATTATGCCTCAGTCCCTATCCCACGCCTAGTACAACGGTCTTCCTCTGCTCTTAGGCTTTCCAGACCCCTGAGGGGCAGGCAGAAAGGGCCGCTCCACAAGCCGTAGTCATGGCCTTGAACAAGACAAAGGACATCCCCGTCCAGCCAGGTCGTTCTTCACAGTTCCCCTCATTCAGATAAGAAGGGACACGGGTGATTTTAATTAACTGTGCTATCTTTCAAAATTGTTGCAAAATTTTACCATTTTCTCTTAAAATTTCAGGCTTTGCCTTTTGAAACTTTGATGATCCTAGAATCACATTCAGCAGAGAAGAAAATCCAAAGATTATCTATAAGCTTACCTCTCAAGGTTTATTTTAAAATAACGAAATCTATTACAAGCCAGCACCCAAGGAGGGTGCCATGAAAACAGTCAGTGGCCAACGTCTGCTGTCTAGAGAGAGACTCTGGGCTGGGACCCGGGCGACCCCTGCTCCTGACCTCGCTGCCTTGCCTCAGCCTCTGCTTTCTCCCCCACCTCCACGAAGGAATGGAGACAGAAATACAGTCCTTTTAGCTCTCTTCCAGCCCTGACAGTCCTTGTTTTCATGAACTTTCTCTTCTGCAGCTCCTCTATAAATTAATAATGAGGAAAATAGGTCAAGGTGACATCAATCTTTTTTTATTTTCAAGCAAAAAAATAGAGGAAGTCACCAACCTGCTTGGGTTGGTTGCTCCCCCAATGCCTGAATTCTGACTTCTGTTTTGCCCTGAGCTCCTTGCTTAGCCAGCATTTTTTATCAATGGGCAAACATTCAGAAAGAAACAAAAGCGTGCGGACATCTAAATTACATCCTGGGTTTGGTGCATCTGTCGCTGTCTATGGCCCAAAGGGGGGTCCCCCGACGTAAGCAGGACTCTCTCCTTGAGGAATGCCTTCTGGCTCCCCCGAGCTGAGACGAGGTGGCGGAACGCTGGTCTCTCCTCCGCACACAGGAGGTGGGAGACACATGACGGAGAAAGGGGGAGGAGGGCCTCCGGAGCTAAAGATAGAGACCGCGAGACCGATCCGTTCCTATGGCCTGTTTTTTTTTTTTTTAATCCCAGGGATTGTTTTTTCCTTTCCACTCTGGTTTGTCATAGGATGTTGAATAGAGTTCCCTGTGCTGTCTGTAAGGTATAGTTTGGGCCAAGGCAGAAAAGAAGGAAAGAAGACCTCAATGGAGGTAGGTGACCTTTCTTCAGACAAGGAGCGGCGGCAGGTGGCCTAGCAACCAGGCTGAGTGCGGGAGGGATCAGGCAGGTTCCATGTTTGAAGGGAGGCTTGTGGAAGCGATAAGGGACACGTCCGTGAGGTGGGACGTTTTGGATATTCTTTAGCTGAGATGGCATTTGTAGTTGAACAGCGGGTGGGAGGTTCCTGGGCAGAGCGTGCCAAGTCCCAGGTGGATGCAACCAGCCCGGAGCATCGGGGTGGACCTAAAGCTGGCTTTTGTTTTACTCAAAGTTAGATGATTTAGCAAGGGCCTTTGAGACTGTTATTTTGTTTCTGAGGCCCAAGGACTCCTTCACTGTCCAGGAGGACAGCTGCTCGTCCCCCCTGTATACAGCAGTCTGTGCTCGTCCCCCCTGTATACAGCAGTCTGTGCTCGTCCCCCCTGTATACAGCAGTCTGTGCTCGTCCCCCCTGTATACAGCAGTCTGTGCTCGTCCCCCCTGTATACAGCAGTCTGTGCTCGTCCCCCCTGTATACAGCAGTCTGTGCTCGTCCCCCCTGTATACAGCAGTCTGTGCTCGTCCCCCCTGTATACAGCAGTCTGTGCTCGTCCCCCCTGTATACAGCAGTCTGTGCTCGTCCCCCCTGTATACAGCAGTCTGTGCTCGTCCCCCCTGTATACAGCAGTCTGTGCTCGTCCCCCCTGTATACAGCAGTCTGTGCTCGTCCCCCCTGTATACAGCAGTCTGTGCTCGTCCCCCCTGTATACAGCAGTCTGTGCTCGTCCCCCCTGTATACAGCAGTCTGTGCTCGTCCCCCCTGTATACAGCAGTCTGTGCTCGTCCCCCCTGTATACAGCAGTCTGTGCTCGTCCCCCCTGTATACAGCAGTCTGTGCTCGTCCCCCCTGTATACAGCAGTCTGTGCTCGTCCCCCCTGTATACAGCAGTCTGTGCTCGTCCCCCCTGTATACAGCAGTCTGTGCTCGTCCCCCCTGTATACAGCAGTCTGTGCTCGTCCCCCCTGTATACAGCAGTCTGTGCTCGTCCCCCCTGTATACAGCAGTCTGTGCTCGTCCCCCCTGTATACAGCAGTCTGTGCTCGTCCCCCCTGTATACAGCAGTCTGTGCTCGTCCCCCCTGTATACAGCAGTCTGTGCTCGTCCCCCCTGTATACAGCAGTCTGTGCTCGTCCACCCTGTATACAGCAGTCTGTGCTCATCCTTCCTGTATACAGCAGTCTGCGTCTGCCCATCCCAGACTCCCAGTCCTTCCCTCCCCTGCCTCCACCCGCCTTGACAGCCACACTCTGTTCTCGACATCTGTGACCCTGTCTCCGTCTTGCAGACAAGTCCACTTGTTTCCTATTCGAGACTGCCATTGTCTAAAGAACTCTTGAAGGGTGTAAGAAAGGAGAGTACGCATTCTGAAGATAGAAACTGATGTGAATCAGAGAGGTTACAGTGCGCGGGGCGTGCCATAAACCCTCTGAGAATGCAGTGGCCAGGCTTCCCGAGCGGGCAATGGGGTGGTCCCCTGGAAGGGGAAGGGGAAGGGGGTCACTCCTCTGGGCCTGGGTCTCCTGCCACGTGCGGAAACGCTGCCTCTCTCAGATCTTGGGGTCGGTGGTCCCCAAGGAGCTGCAGGGCTGACTCACCAAGACAGAGAGGCAGGCGCCTCAGTTGAGGCTTCCCTGATCCGTACTCTGGGGAGCTGGTCCCAGGCTCTCTGCTCACGGCTCCGGCCGTCTACCCCTCACCTAGTGGTGGCCGGGCACGATAAGGGGCTCTGCCCCCTTACTCAGCTGGTGGGAGATTCCTGGCACCTCTAGCAGCATCCGGCCACCTTGGAGGAGGGGGGGAACGGCCAGTGGGGTGCAGGGCTGGGTTCGGCCTGGCAGACACAGCTTGTGTTCAGCACTGGGAGGACGTGAACGTTGGTGACCACAGGGCTGAGCACAGGGTCCAGGAGTGACGCTGGCTCCCTGACACCAAGAGCAGCCGGGCTCCATCTGGGCGTCAGGCTCTACCCCAGGATCGGCGCTTTAGGGAATGTCGACCATGTAGCCGTGCAACGCAGGCTATAGACAAGCACAAGGCTCAGACAAGCACAAGGCGTTGCTGGAAAAGCTGGCCTTGGTCAAGGAGTCCTTATATCTGGGATTCAGCCTGGACTAGAAGTTCTCTCTGTTATTATTGTCGTGGTTGAGATCTTGCAGAGGCGAGCCTGGGATCTGGGGCGGGCACTGCCTGTTGTTTAGGAGGCGACAGGTCTTACCCAAGGCCATCTGGAGGAGTTGCATGTTTCTGGGGAGACCCAGGAGAGCAGACATCAGAAAGGCGAGGTGAGAACGAGACACACGGTAACGACGAAACGTCGCCGGAAGCCTTCCTTCCTCATTTTGCAAAAGGCCATCGAGATAAAGAATTCACGCCGTTTCAATAAATCTCTGCTGCCTCTCCCCGACATCCAGAAGCACAGGAAGGAGGGCTGCTGGGGGGCACACGGCGTGCGCTGCTGTCACTGGGTCGTAATGGATGTGATTGCGGAGCTCGACCCAGGCGCACCAGCGCCGGGAAAAAGCAACCAAGAGAAAGGCAGTAAATAAAGATGAGGGAGCGGCGAGAGCCCCCCAGCAGCTTCTCGGTGGCGAGGAAATTAAAAGGAGAGGTGAGCGGGAGCTGAGTGTCACTGGCTGTGCCTGAGCTGCAAGTGAGCTGGTGTTTTACTGCACAGTGCTTGTGTGTGTGAGTGCACACGTATGTTTACATGTGTGAGCGAGCGTGTCTCTACACATAGTTTCTCGTACATCCATTAGTCCCTGCAGCCATCAAGCTTTATATTTACTTGCCACAGCCTCTGGGCTTCCCAGGAGGCGCTAGTGGTAAAGAACCCACCTGCCAATGCAGGAGATGCAAGAGACGACCCCTGGCTCAGGAAGATCCCCTGGAGGAGGGTCTGCAATCCACTCTAGAGTTCTTGCCTGGAGAATCCCATGGACAGAGGATCCTGGAGAGCTATAGTCCATGAGGTCACAGAGAGCCAGACACGCCTGAAGTGACTTAACAAGCATGCGTGCTTGCCACGCTCGCTAGAGTGACATCAAATGCTGCTTTAGGTGTGTCCACATTGAAGACAAGTTGAAATACATTTTGTGTAGCAGTAGTCAGATGTGAGAGCTGGGCAATAAAGAAGGCTGAGTGCTGAAGAACTGATGCTTCTGAACTGTGGTGTTGGAGAAGACTCTTGAGAGTCCCTTGGACTGCAAGGAGATCCAACCAGTCCATTCTGAAGGAGATTAGTCCTGGGTGTTCATTGGAAGGACTGATGCTGAGGATGAAACTCCAGCTCTTTGGCCACCTCATGCGAAGAGCTGATTCATTGGAAAAGAACCTCATTCCGGGGAAGACTGAGGGCAGGATGTGAAGGGGGTGGCAGAGGATGAGATGGTTGGATGGCATCACCGACTCAATGGACATGATTTTGAGTAAACTCCAGGAGATGGTGAAGGACAAGGAAGCCTGGTGAGCTGCAGTCCACGGAGTCGCAAAGAATCGGACACGACCGAGTTACTGAATAACAACAAGCCTGAATTTTAAACCCTTGAAGAGGAAGGGCTTGCCTGTCACACTAACTCTGAGGACAGAATCCTGTGGAGGCCAGGGACATGTGTATCACTTCAGTTCAGTTCAGTTCAGTCACTCAGTCGTAGCAACCCCATGAACTGCAGCACGCCAGGCCTCCCTGTCCATTGCCAACTCCCAGAGTTCACCCAAACTCCTGTCCATCAAGTTGGTGATGCCATCCAGCCATCTCATCCTCTGTCGTCCCCTTCTCCTCCTGCCCCCAATCCCTCCCAGCTTCAGGGTCTTTTCCAATGAGTCAACTCTTCGCATGAGGTAGCCAAAATATTGGAGTTTCAGCTTTAGCATCACAATGAACACCCAGGACTGATCTCCTTTAGGATAGACTGGTTGGATCTCCTTGCAGTCAAAGGGACCCTCAAGAGTCTTTTCCAATACCACAGTTCAAAAGTATCAATTCTTCGGTGCTCAGCTTTCTTTATAGTCCAACTCACATCCATACATGACCACTGGAAAAGCCTTGACTAGATGGACCTTTGTTGGCAAAGTAATGTCTCTGCTTTTCAATATGCTATCTAAGTTGGTCATAACTTTCCTTCCAAGGAGTGTCTTTTAATTTTATGGCTGCAGTCACCATCTGCAGTGATTTTGGAGCCCCCCAAAATAAAGTCAGCCACTGTTGCCACTGTTTCCCTATCTATTTCCCATGAAGTGATGGGACCAGATGCCATGATCTTCGTTTTCTGAATGCTGAGCTTTAAGCCAAGTTTTTCACTCTCCTCTTTCACTTTCATCAAGAAGTTTTTTAGTTCCTCTTCACTTTCTGCCATAAGGGTGGTGTCATCTGCATATCTGAGGTTACTGAGATTTCTCCTGGCAATCTTGATTCCAGCTTGTGTTTCTTCCAGTGGAGTGTTTCTCATGATGTACTCTGCATAGAATTTAAATAAGCGGGGTGACAGTATACAGCCTTGATGTACTCCTTTTCCTATTTGGAACCAGTCTGTTGTTCCATGTCCAGTTCTAACTGTTGCTTCCTGACCTGCATATAGGTTTCTCAAGAGGCAGATCAGGTGGTCTGGGATTCCCATCTCTTTCAGAATTTTCCACAGTTTATTGTGATCCACAGAGTCAAAGATGTTGGCATAGTCAGTAAAGCAGAAATAGATGTTTTTCTGGAACTCTCTTGCTTTTTCCATGATCCAGTGGATGTTGGCAATTTGATCTCTGGTTCCTCTGCCTTTTCTAAAACCAGCTTGAACATCTGGAAGTTCATGGTTCACGTATTGCTGAAGCCTGGCTTGGAGAATCTTGAGCATTACTTTGGAAGGCAGCAAACGGAAGCCCCCAGTTTTGTGCTGACTGCTCTAAGCTTGTAGGAATCTGAGACATGTTCCTGTCCTGGGTAAGACATAGGTTCTCCTTATCCTCTCTGCTCAACAGCCATAGGGCCAGGAGAGGTGGGAGGTTAATGAGTGGAAACTTCCCCTTGGGTTGGACCGTGGGGAGGTCAGTGTGCTAACAAGAGTGGCCTAGGCCTCTGTTTTGATGAGTGACAGAAACTGCTCGGGAGAAAGAGGATCCGGGTCCAGAGTGTCGGCTTCCACTCCTGGAATTGCCTACATCCCACCCAACAGAACCCGGGGCCCAGTGTCAGCAAGCGCCAGGCCCACAGCTTAGCGATGATGCTGGCTGCCTCACCCTGAGTGGGAGGACTGAGCGAGATCAGCCATCCTTGGCCCACGTGGGGACCCATCTCCCCTCTTGTCCCCCTCTACCCCTGCCCCTGCCCCTGGTGAGGCCGTGGTGCTGGGCTGGGAGATGCTCCCGGGAGGGAGGGGCTCTCAGGGAAGGGCAGGGACCCCTGCAGGCATTTTAGGCAGCAGGGGCTGAGGAATCCCTACAGGAACTCCCCCATTACCCCCCCACCGACTGGCCCACAGCTGCTCCGGAGCCCCAGGTGTGTCTGTAACCCCCCCAAGCAGCCCACAGTCTCCCTCCAGGGACACTTCCTACACATACATCCCCTTGCCGACCTGACTTCTCAGCACAGGTGTGTCCATAGTCTGAAAGGTTGCTTAAACAAATACTGTAGCCTTGAGATTGTGGCCAGGATAAATCCCGAAGCTTCGGAGCCAGATAAACCTGCTTTCATCTTGATTCCATCACTCTGTAGCTGTACCACGGGTAAGTTAATTATCTCCTCCGAGCATCAGTGTGGTGATCAGCCAGAGGAGGTGTAACAATACTTACCTTCAAGGTTATTAAAAGGTTGGAGGATCTATTAATGGAATTAATGACATTAGCATTTCAAATAGGAAATTTATGTGCATATGATTATCTCAGATGCCAAAATAGCGTGGGGTAAAATCCACCACCGTGTCTTCAAAAAGACTTGGCAAAGGAGGAATAGAAGGAGAGTTCTCTAAGTTGACACAGGCTGCCTGCTAGACTCTTGGGCTAAATGTTCCACGTGCCTAAAAAGAGATGTTAGAGCCGTGTGTCTGTTACAGTCATCTGTCTGCCAGGGAGTTCTGCTCTTCATGCTCCTGGTCCCCGCTGACCATGTTCTAACCACAGGGATGTGACAGTAAAATAAATAAATAAACACCTCGGAGGAAAGTGACATTTACCAACCATGTGATCAGCCGTCCAGGAAAGCTGGGAGGAGGCACGGAAGCTCTTTGCCAACCGAGTAAAGCAGCCAGTTACAAAGACTATAAACAGCAACTTGTCTCTGTGCAGAAATCAGCGATTAGAACATTTTAGAACAAAAATTCCCAATTCCACCAAAATAAAGGCAAAGAAAAGAATCCCTCAAATATACATGAAATGCACGTGAAATCCACAAACATTTTTGGAAAACAGCAAAAGAGTCTGAGTTACAGGACAGTCATACTGGATTCCTGAGTGGGGACAGTCAGCCCGTGAACACGTCAGTGTCTCTCAAGTCCATCTATAGATCAAAGGGATACCTGCCAACGTAGCAACAGACTTTTTAGGGAACTGGACAAGCTAATTACAGCATTTATGTAGAAGTTACAGACATTATAAAACCCATGAGAAACATCTGTGGAAAACTCCTCCTTCTTATGGTAAATATTTGATACAGATTTCATTGTAATGAAGCTAGGAGAATATGGACCATGTTTTGTCTGTTGTAGAAAAACTGACTCTCAATATGGGAGATTTAAGTTTGATATCTTCCTACTTTGCATCATACAAAATGGCTATCATGTAGATCAGCATAATACAAAAAGAAGATGAAATGGTCCAAAGAAAATACAGAATAATATTTTATAAACAGACTCAAATGATTAATGGATCATGCTCTTAGAAGTTAAAAATCTTCAGTCTAAAATTTCCCATAAACAAAACAAGCAACCACCTAGAGAAATTTGCAGCACAGTTGTGTTGCAGCATGTACAACTGGCAAGAAGTTGCTATTTATTCCTAAAGTCTCTTTTATAAAGTAACTCAGAGACCCAAGTGAATACACTAACTGTATCTTTAACAAAGGAACAAAGGTAATACAATGGAGAAAAGCACAAATGGTCAGGATATTAACAAGGAACAAAATGAATCAGGACACAGGCTCTTTACCAAATTTTCCATCAAAATGATAGTAGACCAAAATGTAAGTCACAAAACTATAAAACTGCAGGAAAATAAGAGGAAAAGTCTCGATGATCTTGGGCACCGAGATGACTTTTTAGATGCAGCACCGATGAATGATCCTCAGAAGAAATAACTGATAAGCCAAGGTTCACTTAAAATTCAAAACAGCAAGCTGCTGTTGTAACACAGGGAGCCCAGTCTGGAGCCCTGTGACAACCTAGAGGGGTGGAATGGGAAGCTCCGGAGGCAGGGAATATACATATAATTATGGCTGATTCACATTGTCATCTGGCAGAAACCAGTACAACATTATAAAGCAATTATCCTCCAAATTTAATTAATTTAAAAATCAAAGAAAGCCAAACAAGCAAATACATATCTGGTCTGAGAAAGACATGTCAAAAGAATTAAAAGCAAGCTACAAAGAGGGCGAAAATACTTGCCCAAGACATATCTGTTAAAGACTTTGATCCAAAACATGCAAAGAACACAAAATTCAACAACAGAAAACAAATTTTGGTTAAAAAATGGGCAAAAGTCCCAAACAGACACCTCACCAAACAAGATACACAGATGATGACAATCATATGCCAAGAAGCTCATGATCTGATCTCATTAGCAAACTGCAATTTAAAATAACCATGAGATACCACGGCATGCCTATTAGAATGGCCAAAATCCAAAACACTGACACCACCAGAGGCTGGGGAGCATCTGGATGGAGCAACGGGAATTCTTATTCATCGCTGGTGGGAAAGCAAAATGGTACAGCTACATTGGAAGACAGTTTGGTCATTTCTTGGAAAACGAAACAAACTCTTACCATATGATCCAGCAATCATGATCCTTGGCATTTACACAAATGGATTGAAAACTTATGTCCACAAAAACCCTGCATACCCATAATTATAGCAGCTTTATTCATAATTGCCAAAACTTAGAAGCCAGCAAGATGTCTTTCAGGGCATGGATAAACAAACTGTATTGCATCCAGATAATAAAACTTCACTCAGCTCTAGAAGAAATAAGCTCTCAAGACACAAAAAGACACGGAGGAAACGTAAATGCATATGGTTAAGTGAAAAGACTCCATCTGAAAGGCCACATACTGTATGCTTCCAGTTCTGTGACATTCTGGCGAAGGCAAACCACGGGAACAGCGAGAAGATCAGTGGTTACCAAGGTTTGGGAGGAGGGAGGGATAAGAGCTATCACAGAAGGTGTGTAGGGCAATGGAAGTATTCTGCACAGTACTGTGATTGTGGAGGCATGTCATTGAACACTTGTCTAAACCCGTGGAGTGTACAGCCCTGAGAGCGAACCCTAGTGCAAACTATGGACCCTGCGTGATGACTGTGGCCGATGCAGGTTCATCAGTTGTAACTGATGTACCATCTGGAGTGGGATGTCGAAAATGGGGGGTGGTGGTGGCTTAGTTGCTGTTTGACTTTTGTGATCCCAAGGACTTGTAGCCCGCTAGGCTCCTCTGTTTTCCAGGCAGAAATACTGGGGTAGGTTGCCATTTCCTTCTCCAGGAGATCTTCCCTACCCAGGGATCGAACCTGGGTCTCCTGCGCTGCAGGCAGATTCTTTACTGACTGAGCTACCAGGGAACACTGGCAGGGCAGGCCTATGGGGAGGAAGGGGATATACTGGAAACTTCTGTGCCTTTCCCTTGATTTCACTGTGAGCCCAAGCTGGTCTAAAAAATAGTCTGTTAAAAAATGAGAGAGCGAGAACAATAATACAATGATATAGCCGTAGTATTAGCTACTACTTAACGAGGACCTACTACTTGCCAGGCATGCACAACCCCTAACTGTGTGATTTTGATCAAGTAATTTAACCTTCCTGAACCTTAGTTTGTCCATCTGTAAAATGGGGCAACAACAATCACTCTACTTCACTGGATTTTTTTTTTTTTTAAGTACCAAGGATCTTTATTCTTAGGTCTGATATTTAATCTGTGGCTGCAGATAATACGTCTCTATTTAGAGAATAAAAGGTTCCATTATCTTCATTCAAGTCTTCAGCCACAAAGTTATACTTTATTCTCATACAAGATAAGGGTCGGTAAGGGATTAAGGAGGTACACTGAGGAGAAAAGCAAAAGGGAACAAACACTTTTACAAGCATATCGTCCCAGTTACCGTGAAGGTTACGTTTCAGGTTAATTTACCAAAGTAGTGACAGAACCATGATTTCAGTGAAAATCAACACGTTATACCTTTTAAAAAACCAGTTCAGAAATACTAAGTCAGGCAAGCATGCAGAATTCAGAGTATAAAAAAATGCAAGGGCTGGCTGCCCAAACAGGTATTTCCCTCAGAAAGAGGGACGTGAAAATGCTGCACAGAACCAAAGGAATTAGAAGCTGAATTAGCAGACCCATTTCCTCAGTTTATATTTGAGGCAAGTGGGCAGACATTCACTGGTAAAGCTTACTCAGCCAGGTTAAGAATGTATAGATATCTAATTCCTGGTGCTATCTGCAACTACATGTATCTAAAATACAAGGAGATAAATATCCAGAATACATCAAACCCACTGATTTAAAGAAAACATTTCAAGGGAGGGGGCGAAGGTATTATCATAGCATAGCAGCACATTACACATATTTAAGAGATTAAGTGGAAAGAAATAATCTCTTATTTTAATGCTCAATTTTGATCAACACAAGTTTCCAGCCAACTTTCTGACGTAGAGCAAAACAAGTATATTCTTCAGTTTTCTTCTACATTTTTTGGGGCCTGTCTTTCAAAACCAAGCACTGGGTATTTTTAATGTAATGGGATGTTATATGTACATTCCAATTACACATTTTAGGAATAAACAAAATGCATATTTCAGTAATTCATAGTGTATAAAATGAGAAGCTCTCTATCAAAATACACTTTTCACTGGGAAAAATAAATAAAACAGACAAATGGATCTACACAAAGTAAAAATTAACTTTGGTAGACTTCACTGTGGAGGACCGTCCATAACAAGCTTATCTGCCCTCACTCCCCAGAGTTGATCATCTTCTGAGTTAAGATTTTTAAAAATATGTTTTAATTGAGATCATTATGTTGACGTTTGTTTCTCATTCCACATCATCTTCAGCCAAGCTCTGAGCACTTACAATTCTCTAATTGTTGGGAGCTCAGTCAGAAGCATCTGGAACACTGGTGGTGGAAGAGCTTGCCGCAACACTTGGAGTAGCTGGCTGTGGCTGCCCACACACAGCGATCGCGATTGTCCTTCTGAGTTAAGATTTTAAAAATATGTTTTAATTGAAATCATTATGTTGACATTTGTTTCTCATTCTACATCATCTTCAGCCAAGCTCTGAGCACTTACAATTCTCTGACTAATTGTTGGGAGCTTAGTCAGAAGCATCTGGAACACTGGTGGTGGAAGAGTTTGCTGCAACACTTGCAGTAGCTGCTGTGGCTGCCCACACACAGCAATCGCGTTTGTCAGATGGTCCACGCCCTTCTCATATTCACCTTGAGCTAGTAATTCTTCACCAAGCTGTATTTCTTCTAGAAAGAATTTCTGAACGGCTTCAGCATCTTTAAGGTCAGGTAACTTGGAAAGCCCAGCTCTCTCCTTGGCAAGCTTGTGTTTCTTTCTTCGTTCTCGCAGCCTGTTCTTGAAGTTGAGGTCACTCCGTCTCTTGCGGTCGAAGTAAATGCAGTAACCGGTGAAAAGGGCCCCGCACACGCCGGCGGCGATGGCGCAGACCATCTTCTCTCCACGAGGAGCCGGGTCGGCTGCGGCTGGCCGCGAAGACCCGGGTCCGAGTGCGCGGCTCAGTCCCGCACTGTCCAACCTTGCGACCCTACGGACTGCAGCATGCCAGACTCCCCTGTCTTTCACTGTATCCCAGAGTTTGCTCAGATTCATGTCTCGAGTTGGTGATACTATCTAACCATCTCCTCTTCTGCCACTGTCTTCTTTTTTCTTTTTTTTTGCCTTCAGTCTTTTCCCAACATCAGGGTCTTTTCCAATGAGTCAGTTCTTTGCATCCAATTAAGTAATGCAGCTTCCCTCCTAGCTCAGTCAGTAAAGAATCTGCCTGCAATGCCGGGGACTTGGGTTCAACTCCTGGGTTGGGAAGATCCCTTGGAGAAGGAAATGGCAACCGACTCCAGTGTTCTTGCCTGGAGAATCCCATGGACAGAGGAGCCTGTCGAGCTACAGTCCATGGGGTTGCAAGAGTCGGATGTGACTGAGCAACTACCCTGTCCCCCCCCACCAAGTAATGTGTATGGGGTGCTTAGCACTGTGCCTGGGTCCTAGCAGGTGTCCAGAAGACAGTTATTATTACTGTCATTCTAACTAAAATATATCTATAAAGACAACCTCACAGGTAAAAGAGCAAAGCCTGTAGACAGCAGTAGCAGCAGAGAGCCCGACAAGCTGTGCTGATAACAACAGAAATGGGACGAAAGCAGTGACGACATATGTCTCCATCATCAGCTTCACAGCAGTTTAGAAAGACGGACCCTCCTGAGTCCATCCCGAGTGTGGGGATTTGGGGCCCCTGGATGTTGGTGGGCGGGCACGCAGGCGAGGCTGTGGGCCACACTGGCGCAACGGCACTCAGCTGCGAGACAGCCATGCTTTCACATTCGGGGGCAAGTGCTCCTCAGCCTGCTGCCTATTTCCCATCTCTTTCCACAGAGGAGACCCACCACATGCCCTGCACTCAGGGCCGCAGTAGCCAACCCCAGTGGGTTGGGAGGAACACACAGGAAAGAGCTTTAAGGCTCAGCTTTTCCTTTGCTGCCTTGTTGAGTTCCATGTTTTGTGTTTGAAAGTAAAATACTTGTTGCTGGGTCATTTATAGCAGTGTTTTTTCCATCTGTTCTGTATGATCTTGGATTCCCTCAAGAACTCTCCCCCTGCCGTTATCAATAAAAAATTATTAATCCATTACCGTTATTCTTGCTTGCTTTTTATTACTTCCAGCCTTCTGTTCCGGGAGCTGTGTTGGATGATGGCAGAGGATCAGCTTTTTTTGTGTGTGTAGCAGCCCTGGTGGCTCAGTGGTAAAGAATCCGCCTGTGATGCAGGAGACCTGGGTTTGATCCCTGGGTCGGGAAGATCCCCTGGAGAAGGGAAGGACATCCCACTCCAGTATTCTTGCTCGGGGGAATCCCATGGACCGAGGAGCCTGGCGAGCTTTGGTCCATGGGATCACAGAGTCGGACATGCCTGAGCGACTAGCACTTGCATTTTCTTTTCACAGGAGCTCTGCGTGGCTCCTCCAGGTCAGCTTAACAACTTTAAGACCTGCCAGTGGCTACCAGCTGAACGTGGAAGAATGTGGTTGTATGATGAAAACATGCTTCGGGCTCAATCTTGATAAAGACTGTACTTTCTAAGATGAGCTAACTTAAACATTCAGGACTCGACACTGCAGGTCTGCAGAACTGTGCAATGGGCTTACCTGCTGCTCACCTCCTTGCCTTTAAACCAGGAGCCACATGGTGATGTAAGGAGGGGGTCCAGAGACACGGAAGACCCCCAGAGGAAGAGCAGCAGGAGCTCAGCACACAGAGGCACAGGCTTCCTCCTCCTGAGCTGCCGACCCCACACCCACGGCTCCAAAGACTCATGATCTCCTGTCCTGGCTGTGCCCCTCAGTTCCAGGGGTGGACATCTGAGTACTGCACACACACAAAGCCCCTGTGTCACAGACGTGCTAACAGACGAACACACCAACAAGCCAAGCACCAGCTGAGGCAAGCCTCACCTTCAGAGCACAAATCTGTGTGTCCGTCTCCACAGGCATGTGCACAGATGCATTTTTTTCCATAGAAAGATGCTTGTAAGAAATGCACCAAGTTATCAAATCATTCAGTTCAGTTCAGTTCAGTCGCTCAGTCGTGTCCAATTACCACTGGTTATATACAAGGTAATGAGATATGGGTAAGTTAATTGTTTTTCTTTTTACTTCCGAATTTTCTATAATGAACCTATAATTCTATAATAATCAAGACAAAAATGAGTTTTCCCTGTAATATTCAGAAGAAAAACAATGAAAAGCGGCTCTCTGCATGGATTGACCCTTGCAGAACAGAAGGGGTTCCCAGACCCGGTTTCCTTAGTTCTGTAGTCTTTCAAGGACTTGCTGTCCCAGCAATCAACGTGATCAGTAAATGGATGCATTTGTCTTTCCAGATGCTAATGTAATAACATCCAACATGAACGTCATGGTGCCAACCTTAATTCACTTTCTTCATCAGTTCTAAGTGATGGTTAGATTATCATAACAATGGTTCAGTACAAAGTAATGTTTTCAGTTTTTAAACAGAAGTCTGAGTTGTTTCCCCCTGTTCCTCCTTGGTTTAAAATGAAATTTGATTAGCAATTGAGTTCGATTTCAGCATTTGAGTGCCAGTTGATTCAGAAGTTATAATTTGACCAGCCTAAAGCTTTTCTTTGCTAAATAGAATCTTTATTTAATGAAACTGTGGGCTCAATGCAGTAGTTCAGCCTCAATGAAATTCAAAGAGTAAATGTTTTAAATACTTAGAATAAACCATTCAAAACAAATTTGCAAAGTAGTCAAACACTATAAAAGTACCCATCTCATGTATATACACACACACACACATATACGTTGCACACATACACACATGCTTTATATGTACACATAATTTTGTGACACACATGTTTGGAGATATGTATACATAAAATAATCATATATGCAATGAAGGTGAAAGTGTTAGTCTGTCAGTCGCGTCTGACTCTTTGCGACCCCCACGGACTGTAGCTTGCCAGGTATTTGTGTCTGTGGGCTTCTCGAGGCAAGAATACTAGAGTGGGTTGCCATTCCCTTCTCCAGGGGATCTTCCAGATCTGGGATCAAACCTGGGTCTCCTGCATTGCAAGTGGATTCTTTATCATCTGAGCCACCAGGGCTTCCCTTATATATGGATTAATGTGGCAAATATTATATATGAAACATGCTAGAGGAATCTGGTAAATTTGATATCACTAATATATATTACATATAATATGAAATACATATTGGGGCTTCGCAGGTGGCACCGGTGGTAGAGAATTCACCTGCCAGGGCAGTAGACATAAAAGACAAAAGTTCGATCCCTGGGTCAGGAAGATCCCCTGGAGAAGGGAACAGACATTCTCCAGCATTCTCGCCTGGAGGAGTCCATGGACAGAGGAGCCTGGAGGGCTCTGATGGGTCCATAGAGTCGGAAAGAGTCCGACACGACAGAGCAACTAGCTCAACACACATGAGAATTAATAATTTGCATTATTTGTCACTCCTAATAGTCTTCTTAATTCATAAAATGTTAAAAATCAGAAGGGACTTTAGAGACGATGTGGTTTGGCATACAGGGACATTTTTTTCTCATTTGGATTTCCTTGGATTGAGTACAAATGTAATAGGAACCGTGAGCATCTGCTGGATGTCAGCCAAGCCATGTCGCTGTCACGTGTATTTTATTTTGTCATGACAACTGTGTTCTCTGGAAGGCAGCCGAGGACCTCACAGTGGAGGACATAACCGTCGAGAAATCTATTGACATGAGTCTATCTATATCTATAGATTGCTCAGCCGTGTCCGACTCTTTGCGACCCCGTGGACTGTAGCCCACCAGGCTCCTCCATCCATGGGATTCTCCAGGCAAGAATACTGGAGTGGGTTGCCATTTCCTTCTCCAGGGGATCTTCCTGACCCAGGGATCGAACCCAGGTCTCCTGCATTGCAGGCAGACGCTCTAACCTCTGAGCCAACAGGGAAGCCCGTATTCACGTGAGTAGCGCTGCTCCATAATTCCTCTGACTCACTCTCGCCAAGAGGTTCTTTGGAAGGGATGGGAGTGAGGGTTCACCCAGAAGATACAGAGGCAGAGAGGGGAAGGGAGGAGGTCACTGACAGCCCCCCAAGGGACCATCTGTGCATCCCTGACACGGCGGTGACACACGCCTCTTTTCTCGAAGCAGAGGCGAAAGGGCTGGATCACTTCTCCTTCCTTACTTTTTGAGAACACACATCTTTATTTAAAACAAAGATTCTCCTGAATCCCTTTTATAGCTTTCTTCCCTCCGGTGCCAAAGCTGATATTCCGTTAAGGAATTGCATGCCAAATCTGCTTCTTTTCCATCTCTAATACATTTTTCAGTTTCATCCTTTTAGAAAGGAAAAATGCAAAGACTACCCGTGGCAGCTTCCAAGGCATGCAGGAAGCCTTCTGGGAATGTTTATCAAAGGATGCGGAAGGCTTTCTGGGGCATACTTCTCTAAGCCTCGGGCTGCAAGGCAGAGATGCCATATTTTTTATTCTTATTACGCAGAGGCAAAATGAGAGCTTGAAAACAAATGCTCACATTCAATCTGGGTGATAGAAAAGAAAGCTTTTTAAAAAAGAGGGTTATTAAAATTCAGAGACAGCAAATGCCTCTGGCAAGTTTCATCAAGGGAATTCTGGTCAGTGAGTTTTCATTTTCAGAGTTTTAAGCAACTGAAATTTCCATTTTAAATTTCACTAAAAAAGAATATATATGTATATATAAAATCTCTACTTCTCAATTTGGAAAGAAGATATTAAGAAGGTTGATATATTTACAAAAATTGGAAAATACATATTCATTAATTTCTGTATTCTGTTTTAGACATTTAAAAATTACTATTAGCCTTTCACTGCTGTCAGTAGTATATATTTTTTCTATAAAAGAAAAAGATCTCAGTTTTTACTTATTTGTCAGACTCCAAGGAAATAAAATGGTATTTTCTACTAGAGAAATATAGTTTGATAAACCCAATCTGAGATCTTGATAGTCTTCATTATTAAGTTCCCCAAGGGTAAACTATCCTGGCTATATGAAGAATAAATACATAAATACCAAGATCTAGTAATGAGGTATGATACTGGTTATACTTTTGTCCTGATGGACATATTGATAAGGGATTTTTATAGGAGGGTAGATACACATATTTCCCACAAATAATTATTTTTTGGACTTTAGTTCAAACTCTTAAATCATCATCATCATTAGCCTTCAAGTCTAGTGGAAGAAGATTCTGGGTTATGTGGAAACCGCGATTTTTTGCTCCAAGAGAAGAGTCACGATACCATAAGGAGATGTGTCCCAGAGGGTTACGTTGCCTATAAAGAATTCAAGGAGAGGCACTAAGATGGCTAGACCGGGAACTTGAAGGAGCACATTCGAGTCTCTTCTGAGGCATGTCGGCTGTGTGGCTCTAGGCTCTTCGTCTGAATTTCCATCTCTGTGAAAGCTGTGGAATAATATGAGCTGAGCGTCGTATGAGAAACACATGGAGTAGTGCATGTGGAAACCTTGTCAAGTTCATTTCCGTGTATAGGATGGAGATCATCTGAATCACAAGTAGGCATGCTGAGCGCATGAGGCAGTTCCAGGTAGGATGGAGTAATCCCCCGACCACCACCTGCCATTGAATTCAGCTCCAAGACCCGGATAGAATGCTGACATCAGCTATTAGGGAATTCTGGAAGATTCATACTACCAGATGGATTGGGGAAGAAGACCAGAATTCAGACTTCCATCAAACTGATGCAGTGTACCATTTCTCACAGTCTGAAACTTAGACACGGGCATTGGATGGAGCAAGAAACTCCAGAAGAAACTCCCTAGTTCAGGCTCGAGGGGCAGCAAATGTGTCTCATGAGGGACAGCAGTGGGTAGAGTAGCCTAACCTAGAAAAGAGAGAATCTTCCTCTTTCATCGGAGGAGCTCTGGCCTTAAGAAAATGGGGTATCTTTTCCTTTTTTTCATGTGTTTATGTCCTCCCATCACTTGGCCTTAATTGTAGGCACAGTTTGGGGAAGTGCACACCAGTAAAGGATAAATAAACCCTAGGTTTTCCAGAATCAAAAAGGGGAACCTTAGGGAACTGAGGAGTACTGAGAAGATTATGGAGAGAGAAGAGCCTGGAAAAGCTGCCCTACACATTGTCAAACAATTCCGGGGCTCAGCTTCAAAGTGCCCCAGCATGGATCTCACCTAGAGCAGCATACAGAAGAATTTAAAACTAGACTGAGGGACAAACCTCTGCCTTGGTTCTGAGCTGAGCATCGCACACATGGCTCAGAACATTCCGGTGCTGCCCAGGATTTGAAAGTGGAATGGATGTTCAAACCACAGCCTACAGAACACTGGGTGTGACTCACAGCCTAGACTCAACCATCACCTACTAAAACAATACTGAAATAAGTTTCTAAGCCCAAGATGGTGTTACTCCTGCGTTGGTGCCACATCAGGAGAACTCAAACGTGAGTAAGTTTTGTGTTCATGTAAATGTTCCACTTGAGTAGAAATACAGTACATGCTGTCACTTCAGTTCAGTCCCTCAGTTGTGTCTCTTTGTGACCCTATGGACTGCAGCACAGCAGGCCTCCCTGTCCATCACCAACTCCTGGAGCCTACTCAAACTCATGTCCATCAAGTAGGCGATGCCATCCAGCCATCTCATCCTCTGTCATCCCCTTCTTCTCCCACCTTCAAACTTTCCCAGCATCAGAGTCTTTTCCAATGAGTCAGTTCTTCACATAAGGTAGCCAAAGTACTAGAGTTTCAGCTTCAGCATCAGTCCTTCCAATGAACACCCAGGACTGAGCTCCTTTAGGATGGACTGGTTGGATCTCCTTGCAGTCCAAGGGACTCTCAAGAGTCTTCTCCAACACCACAGTTCAAAAGCATCAGTTCCTCAGTGCTCAGATTTCTTTATGGTCCAACTCTCACATCCATACATGACTACAGGAAAAATCATAGCCTTGACTAGATGAACCTTTGTTGGTAAAGTAATGTCTCTGCTTTTTAATATGCTGTCTAGGTTGGTCATAGCTTTTCTTTCAAGGAGCAAGTATCTTTTAATTTCATGACTGCAGTCACCATCTGCAGTGATTTTTGAGCCCCCTCAAAAAAAAGTCTCTCATTGTTTCCATTGTTTCTCCATCTATTTGCCATGAAATGATGGGACCAGATGCCATGATCTTCGTTTTCTGAATGTTGAGTTTTAAACTAATTTTTTCACTCTCCTCTTTTACTTTCATCAAGAGGCTCTTTAGTTCTTCTTTGCTTTCTGCCATAAAGGTGGTGTCACCTGCCTATCTGAGGTTATTGAGCCAGTCCCCAAAGCCAAGCCATCTCTAGGTATTACACTTATTTCCTCTTTCCTTATTCTTTATCCTGCAAAAGAGTCCTGCCTTCCTCCCCATTTTTGCAGTTCTGAATGTAAACTGTCTGTTTCATGAAGAGTTAAAGGTGTTTTTTATCACCTAAATTGTGCTATTTAACAATAAGAAATATCAGCATTCTTCATAAGCTTTATATAAGACCCCAAAGTCTTATAATATAATATTCAAAGTGCTTAAGATACAATCCAAAATTATTCAGCCTATAAAGAACCAGGAAAACCTCAGCTATGTGGGAAGAGACATTTAGTCCATGTAATGTCAAGTTGGCACAAATGTCGGAAACAAAAGCTTTAAAGTGATGAATATAAAATGCTCCAAGAAGGAATGGCAAACATTGTTAAATGGAAAGACAGAAACTTTAAGCAAAGTGAAATATATATAAAAAATAAACAAATGTACAAGAAACATTACATGGTCCATACAAAGTTTTGCATGGACCCCATGGAATTTTCACAAAATACTATTACATGAGAAAAGAGAGGAGCAGAGAATACTGTGTATAAGTTTGCAAATAAAGATGTGAGTGAGGAGTCCAGAAGGACACTTCCATACTGCCAGCACTGATGGGAAGCCCTACAGGTAACTGTACAGGACAAGACTTTAATGGGATGGATAAAGGCTTCCCAGGTGGCGCAGCGGCAGAGAACAAGCCTGACAGTGCCGGAGGCTTGGGTCCGATCCCTGGCTTGCGAAGATCCCCTGGAGGAGGGCATAGTAACCTAATCCAATATTCTTTTCTTTTTTTAATATAAATTTATTTATTTTAATTGGAGGCTAATTACTTTACAATATTGTAGTGGTTTTGCCATACATTGACATGAATCAGCCACGGGTGTACATGTGTTCCTCATCCTGAGATCCACCCCCCCACCTCCCTCCCCATCCCATCCCTCTGGGTCATCCCAGTGCATCAGCCCCAAGTACCCTGTTTCATGCATCAAACCTGAACTGGTGATTTGTTTCACATATGATAATATACATGTTTCAGTGTTATTCTCTCAAATCATCCCACCCTCGCCCTCTCCCACAGAGTCCAAAAGACTGTTCTTGACATCTGCGTCTCTTTTGCTGTCTCACATACAGGGTCATCGTTACCATCTTCCTAAATTCCATATATATGCGTTAGTATACTGTATTGGTGTTTTTCTTTCTGGCTTACTTCACTCTGTACAATAGGCTCCAGTTTCATCCACCTCATTGGAACTGATTCAAATGTGTTCTTTTTAATGGCTGAGTAATACTCCATGGTGTATATGTACCACAGCTTTCTTATCCATTCATCTGCTGATGGACATCTAGGTTGCTTCCATGTCCTGACTATTAAAAACAGTGCTGCGATGAACATTGGGTACACGTGTCTCTTTCAATTCTGGTTTCCTCGGTGTGTATGCCCTGTAGTGGGATTGCTGGGTCATAAGGCAGTTCTGTTTCCAGTTTTTTACCACTCCCATATTCTTGCCTGGGAAATCCCATGGACAAAGGGGTCTGGCAGGCTACAGTCCATGGGCTCGAAAAAGAGCTGGACATGAATTAGTGACTAAACAACAAAGAAAACAAGATGTTGTGAACGTGCAGATGCAGAAAACGACATTAGCAGAGCAGAAGGCAGACGAACGGGGAGTGGACTTGCCCTTCTCAAATTCCTTTTAATTTTATGGAGCAGTTCTATCAAAGTATTTTTTTAAAAATTACCCATGGGCTTGTTTGTAAGAGGAGTGAGGGTGCTTCTCATGTTTGCATGCCTGCCTCAAAGTATTATTTGAAGATGGCAATATACTCTCAGGTATGTGCAGGCTCCAGAAACTCTGGGATGGCACACAGAGCCAGAAAGCCTGCCTCATTCACATCAGATGCTCTTTGGACCACTCCCCACCCCAAGTGCCAAGAACGCTGGTTTAATGCCGCGCATCTTGTAACTCAGATAAGTTAAATCACTCTTTATTCAGGTCTCCCATCTCCAGGAGTTCAGAAGGTCCTTGTGGTTGGCAGAACAGTGGCCCCCAAAGATGCCCATTTTCTAACCCATGGAACCTATGAACAGGTTAATTTACAGGCATAGAACAGGGCTTTGCCAACGTGATCGTGTTGAAGCTCTTGAGATGAGGACAGGATTCTGGAGTGTGGGAGTGGATCTGGGCGGTAACAGCAGGAAGCTAGGGGTCAGAGAGAGAGAAGGGGGATGTGAGGATGAAAGCAAGAGTCAGGTCGAAGGGGCACAGAGCCAGCAAACGTGGGCGTCTCTGAGAAGCCGGAAACGGTGAGGAGCTGATTCCTCTGCTCGCACCTCCGGAAGGCACAAGCTCTGCTGATACCTGGGTTTATTTAGCCCAGTGAGACTGCCGGCCTCCAGAACCCTGAGGTGGCAGTGCTTGTGGTTCAGTCGCTGAAGTCGTGTCCGACTATTGCAGCCCCTTGCACTGTGGCCCGCCAGGGTCTTCTGTCCATGGGATTCTCCAAGCAAGAATACTGGAATGGGTTGCCATTTCCTTCTCCAGGGGCTCTTCCCGACCCACGAATGGAACCTGGGTCTCCTGCACTGCAGGCAGATGCTTTACCAACTGAGCTACAGGGGAGGCCCTAAGGTACCAGAGGTGCAGCCACGTTCGTGGTGACCTGCTGCAGCGGCCACAGGGAGGAGCACAGTCCCCTTGGGAATCCTCGCAGCCTTGTCTCCGTCTCTCGCCGCGCGAGTCCACGAGCTGCGCTGGTGACTGTTCTCACCAGTCTTCATGTTCCTGGTGTTTCTGCTTTCTCTTGGTCTCAAGTGTGGTCCTTCAGTGGACCAGCTCCCTCTTCTGTCACTGCGCTGAGGCATCATGCAGGTAAACATGTGTGCAATGTCATCCAGACAGTGTGTGGCCAGTCGAGGAAGATTCTGGGAAGAAAACAATTTTATTTGTGAGCTGAGATGGAAATGGTTTCGGCTATCGCATCCTTAAAAATACATCGGCTCCCCAGACAGGAACAATTCCTTTCCCTGGCGTCTCTGAGTGGCTTCCGACTCCACCCTCTCAGCAGCCCCTAGGAATCCGTCCCTGTTCCTCTTCACACTCCACCCCCTCACTGATCCCCAGTTGCTGGTGGAAACTACAGTCTGGCCTTTAATTTCGCCTTCCGCATCACACTCTTAAGTTTTGGCATGGGAAGCCAAAGAGATCATTTAGTATGCTTTATTCCACATGAAGGAGAATTATGCCAGGGAAAGGCAGCTGCAGTTAATTTTTATTTTATGTGATTTTTAAAATTTCATCATTTCTGCTATAAAATGACTCTCTCCCCCTCTTTCCCATCTTAACTTCTGTGGCGTTGTTTCATTCCTGACTCCACTGGCCCTGAGGACACTGGCAGTTATTCCTGGGAAGAGGCTGGGGCCATGATTCTGCCACTGTGGTCTGTCTACACGCCCACCCTCCTCTGCTCTAACCTCTGAAAGTGTCAGTAAATTCACTCCTAGACTCCAGGAAATCCAGTAGACCCACTTCTAGACGTCTGTCTGCTTAAGGTGACCAGAGGGGCGCACATTCATTGTTGCCCTGATTTCCTCCCTGGAGCTGAGTCTTGACGTTTAGCCCAGCTTCTGAGAGCCGAGAACCCGTCTCCTATTGCAATGAGGGCTTCCATGGTGGCTCAGCCGGTAAAGAACCCGCCTGACAGCACGGGAGACATGTGTTCGTTTCCTGGGTCAGGAAATTCCCCTGGAGAAGGACATGGCCACCCACTCCTGCATTCTTGCCTGGAAAATCTCATGGACAGTGGAGCCTGGTGAGCTGCAGTGCACAGGGTTGCAAAGAGTCAGACAGGACTTAGCAACTCAACAAAAACGACAAAGGGTGTCATGAAGACACAGCAATGAGCAGAACTCAGCTTCCTCCAAGTCCCAGAGTGAGAAGAGCTGACATTCAGATGGGCCCCGGGGCAGACGTGGGGTGAAGGCAGGAGTGGTCTCAGGATGTGCCCAGTGGGGTCTCCTTTCTGTCTTAGGGATGGAGGTCGCCTGCGGGGCCACGTACCAGGCCACTTTTCCACTCTTCGGGCTCCCGAGGGCTGCTCCTGCAAGGTCGTGGATCCTTCCTGCGTCCTCCCTGCTCCTCTGGGAGGGGAAGCTTGGGTGGTGTGGTAATAAGTGCAGGAGAGGGGATCAGAGGCAGCGCAGGGCAGAGAGAGAATGCACCACAGTTCACGCCCGGAACCCTGTGTGGGGTTTGAGTATATACACCGGGGGTTGTCCGAGAAGTGAGAACCACGGACTGATGCGAGGGAGGGACCCTGCCGCCAGAGGAGTGCCTCCGACAGCACGCAGGATCCACTGGGTCAGCCTGACAGTCACAGGAGCTCCACTGATGGAAACGCTGACGTGACCAGTATTATTTCACAACTTGAACACTGAGGATAAATGCTACCACAAAATAAGCAGATTCTTTTTTTATTTTTCCTATCCTCTGGTTCCCTGCCCTGGCTCGTGAGATGAGCATGTTGAGAAAAACGTGAGCCACACACTTGAGCTCCCTGGGAGCAAAAAAGTGAGGTCTCTGACTGCTCATCCCCAAAATGTGGAGCTCACACCTCTGCAGGCTCCACAATCGTTTCCTGAAAAGGTCTGAATGCAGGACACATGGCTTCCCCAACAATCGGCTGCTTTGCCGCCACTGTCCCAGTCCTTTGGGCGTGTGCAGACTTGGGTGAGACTGCCTGTGCCCAGGAAGACACATCGCAAGAGTGACGCTGCCTTGCCAGTTCAGGCCGCCGTGATAGGCTGCGTGGCTTGATCAACAGCCTTTCATTTCCTCCTGGTTCTGGAGACAGGGGTCTGAGACCACGGTGGCAGTGGGGTTGGTCCCCAGGAGAGCACGTCCTCCCTGGCTTGCAGACGTTTCTGCTCGCTGTGTCTTCACGTGGCTTCTCTGTGTGCTTGAAGAGAGAACGAGAGACTGGTGGTGTCTCTTTTCTTCTTACAAGCACACTGGCCCTGATAGACTAAGACCCTCCTCTTATGCCCTGGGTGCTTCCTAGGGGGTGCTAGAATCCGCCTGCCAATGCAGGAGACATAGACAAGCAGGTTCGATGCCTGAGTTGGGAAGATCCCCTGGAGGAGAGCATGGCAACCCACTCTAGTATTCTCGCCTGGAGAATCCCATGCACAGAGCAGTTTGGTGGGATGCAGTCCATAGGGTCACAAAGAGTCAGCCATGACTGAAGTGACTTAGCATGCGTGCCTCTGCCTTTATTTAACCTTAATTATCTCCCTAAATATCCTATCACCAAACACAGACAATCTTGGGGGTTAGGGTTTCAACACACACATTTTGACAAATAAGTTGTCTAAAATGAAATGAATCATTGTAATTTAAAATGTAAACCATGGCAATTATAAACATTAAGACAGTCCTTGGTGTTCACTCCTGGGATGTTTCAAAAGGTGATAAAATATGAAATTAAGCAGAGCGTATTAAGATCTACCATTTTTATCATATGACCTTTCCATCTCAAAATGTACATGCACAGAATAAATAGGTTTTCTAGCGTGTGTGGCTGCTTGGAGGTTTCTACAAACTCTGAAAAAACCAAGCTAATTAGGTGTGAAATATCAACTGATGAGTATTTACGACCTAACAAAAAATACCCTGATGACTCTGTACATTTTATAAATGTATGATTTAGGCAGATCTCAAGGTTACATCTGCACCATGAATTCAGAAACAGCTGTAAAACCTGGTCACCATGGACATGAAATATCATGCTGTCTACTTTGGTTGGTAATAAGTGTACATGCCTGTCCTTCATTTGTTACATTTCTTTGCATTTTTCTGTTACCTTTCCTTAGCAACAGAATAGTAATGAAAGCACAGGGTCTTCTGTGTAATAATCTCTCAGAGCTTTACTGAAAAATCCTCAGAAGCTCTAAATTCTAGAAGGGGAGTAAACCCACAAACTGAAATCAAAGGTGGTTTTTTCGCTGTTGATATAGAGACAATTTTGGCAATTCTTACCAACTCATATGAACAGCTGGAGATTTTGACTGTCTTCTTCCTTAGGGGTTATCCTAAAGAAGACCCTGAGATTAGGGCTTGAGCACAGGTGGTTTATTTGTTCAGGAACAAGTCTGTGTGGGGCATAGGATGGCATGAGGTACCCAGAGCCACACTGCCCCCAGCACCACCCGGATCTAACTGTGATCACACTAAATCCACTCCGTCTTCCTCTTCAAGGTGATGTCTGGCTGCTGCTGCTGCTGCTGCTAAGTCGCTTCAGTCGTGTCCAACTCTGTGCGACCCCATAGACGGCAGCCCACCTGGCTCTGCCGTCCCTGGGATTCTCCAGGCAAGAACACTGGAGTGGGGTGCCATTTCCTTCTCCAGTGCATGAAAGTGAAAAGTGAAAGTGAAGTCACTGAGTCGTGTCCAACTCTCAGCAACTCCATGGACTGCAGCCTTCCAGGCCCCTCCGTCCATGGGATTTTCCAGGCAAGAGTACTGGAGTGGGGTGCCATTGCCTTCTCCGATGTCTGGTTAATGACTTTGAAAATACAAAAAGGATCCAGGTAAAGGATCCATTTCTGGGTAAATACCCCAGATAGCTAAAGGTAGGATCTCAAAGAGATAGTCCATGTTCATGGATGCCTTATTCACAATAGCTAAAAGGGAAAGCAACCCAAGTATCCGTAGATGAATGGACACATAAACAAAACGCAGTTCCTCTGTACAACGGGCTACTATTCAGTCTTAGAAAAGAGGAAAATGTGACTCAGTCTACAGCCCAGGTGAACCTCGGGAACGTCATGCTGAATGGAATAAGCCACTCACAAAAGACAAATACCGCATCACCCGCTGTCTTGAAGGCCCTAGGATGGTCGAAACAAATGAGGATGGTGGTCATCAGGGACAGGGGAAGGGGATGCACAGAGACAGAAACGAGGATGGTGGTCATCAGGGATTGGGGAGGGGGTTGGGGGCTTGTTGTCTAATGATGTTTCAGTTGGAAATATGAAAAGACTTCTGCAGAGGGATGGTGGTGATGGCTGCAGACAACGTGAATGTGCTCCACACAACTGAACTATACACCTAGAAGGGCCAAAACAGGAGTTTTATGCTAAGTCTATGTTGCCAGGGGCTTCTCAGTGGCACTAGTGGTGAAGAGCCTTCCTGCCAGCGCAGGAGACACAGGGGACCCGAGTGTGAACCTGTGTCGGGCAGACCCTCTGGAGGAGGAAATGGCAACCCACTCCAGTATTCTTGCCTGGAAAATGTCATGGACAGAGGAGTCTGGTGGGCTATAGTCACGGGGTCACAAAGAGTTGGACACAACTGAGCAGGCACGTAGGAACGCATATGTTAGCTAGATGGTGTGGGGGGGGAGGTGGGAGGGGGCTTCAGCATTGGGAGAGTGTGTTCACCTGTGGCTAATACATGTCAATGTATGGCAAAACAAATGCAGTAATGTAATTTAAAAAATAAATAAATTAAAAAAAAAATAAAAAATAAAGTGGTTAAGATGGTAAAAAAAAAAAAAAAAAAACAGACTAAAAAGACAATAATACACAAAAGAGGGGGTTTATGGGACACAGTACGGTCTCTGCCGCACAGCTGTGGCCATCTCAGCACATGGCTGAACTATGTCAGCTCCTGGCTCCCCGCCAGTCCGGGTGCGCTCACAGTTGTACTCACACCTTCTTTCTTGAGAGACCTGATCCTTGCTTACATTTCTCTTCCTGGCTGTGGTTGCTGCAACTTTCCTATCCGCTGTTGCCATGGACACAGAGGCTCCCAGAGGCATCTTGGCAACTCCCTGACCTCCAATATTCTCCTACCTGCAACACTCTTCTCAGGGACTCTAACTCACCCAAAACATCAAGGTCACTTGCTTTTGTCAACATGTTTTGTTTTTTTTAAAACTTTTCTGGTTCACTAATTTTTTAATTCCTTTCAGGGTCAAGCTTGTTAGCCACTTTAAGGCAAGGGCTTGCATTTTCTGGCCCCAACAAAAAGTGGTCTCATTGATGGAGGTCAGGAAACACTAGGTATCCAAGACAAGTCTGAGTTCTTGGAGACTCTCTTTCTCCGTAGGATCCTTGGATTTGGGAAGTCCTTAGCAATGTACCCAGGTGGCACTTCCTTCTTGCTTGGAGAATTCCATGGACAGAGGGCCTGGTGGGGTGCAGTCCATGGGGTCACCAAGAGTCAGATATGACTGAAGCAACTGAGCACAGCGACTGACCAGGACTAGAAACGGACACGGCACGCAGTTCATGAACCAGGAAGTGTTTGGAGTCTGGCTGGCATGGCGGTTCCAATTTTAGGGTCTCACACAAAGTTCAGGAGAACGAGGTGGTGGGCAGGGAAACTAGGCAGACAAATAGGAAGGTAGGGGCGGCTGCAAGTTTGGGGTGTTTTATTGGCCTTCCCTTACTCTCTTTTTGGGCAATTCAGGAAAAGGAAATGGCAACCCACTTCAGTGTTCTTTCCTAGAGAACCCCAGGGACTGCGGAGCCTGGTGGGCTGCTATCTATGGGGTCGCACGGAGTCGGACACAACTGAAGCTACTTAGCAGCAGCAGCAGAGTTCGATTTGCATCTAGAAGGTTCCTTATATGAATTAAAGAATTTAGTCCATAGGATACTTGAGATTTTGTTTCTAAGTTCTGTTCTAGTTTTCTCTCAATCTTGTTTGGGTTGATATTCCCCAAGATGGCCACCTGGTCATTCCAGCTTGTGTTTCATGAAAGAATCCACTTAGACAGATGTAGCAATTATTAAGTTTCAGGAAGCATGAGCTCTTGAAAGAAATCAGCGATCTGGCCTGAATGGATGTGGACTCACTGAAAGGGCCGCCATGTGACACCTTTCAGTACAGATGGTGCATTTATAGTCATGTGACTCTAAATGTGTCCAAACGGAGGAGGGCTCTCCAGCTCCAGCTTCAGGCCCACAGAACTAAACGGGTCCATCCTTAGCACACGAGGATGGCTCTCAAGACAGAGGAAGGCTCTCACAGAGTTTCAAAAAGGCAGACCACGATGGTACACTTTCACAAGACACTGGTCTGAGGAGAACGCTGGATCACTCCACCTGGGGCTGGCTCAAGTGATGGAATGCTGGGTATCAGGCCAACCCCTGCCCTACAGCTTTCCTCTTATAGACAAATAGCACATCAGGGACAGGGCGCCAGAGAGTCCTGTGTTAGAAGCCACATTTTTCCAAAGCATAACACAATCTAAGATTTGGACCATAAAGAAGGCTGAGTGCTGAAGGACTGATGCTTTTGAACTGTGGTGCTAGAGAAGACTCGTGAGAGTCCCTTGGACTGCAAGGAGATCCAACCAGTCCATCTTAAAGGAGCTCAGTCCTGGGTGTTCATTGGAAGGACTGAGGCTGAAGCTGAAGCTCCAGTACTTTGGCCACCTGATATGAATAGCTGACTCACTGGAAAAGACGCTGATGCTAGGAAAGACTGAAGGCAAGAGGAGAAGGGGATGACAGAGGATGAGATGTTTGGATGGCATCACTGACTCAATGGACATGAGTTTGAGCAAGCTCCAGGAGGTGGTGAGGGGAGGGAAGCCTTACATGCTGCAGTCCATGGGGCTGCAAAGAGTCAGACACAACTGAGCAACTGAACAACAAGAGCAACACAGTCTGATTCTGACTCAAAAGTCCTAGGAACGAAAATGAATCCCAAACTGAGGGGCTCAGTTGAGTGGTGGCATTCGTTAGTTTGACACTTGTCATTGGAAGCAAGGCAGCCTTGACTTCTTGGAAACTTGAAAGGCTGCACGTGTGCTGGGCCACTGAGCAGAGGGTTCTGCTGTGGCAGCCAGGATCATGGTCAAATCTCAGTGAGATCTCCTCTTGCTGAAGTCTTCAGGGCAAATGCCACCAGGTACACACCTGCAGGAGTAAGATGCTTACTCCTTGGAAGAAAAGTTATGACTAACCCAGATAGCATATTCAAAAGCAGAGACATTACTTTGCCAACTAAGGTCTGTCTAATCAAGGCTATGGTTTTTCCAGTAGTCATGTATGGATGTGAGAGTTGGACTGTGAAGAAGGCTGAGCATGGAAGAATTGATGCTTTTGAACTGTGGTGTTGGAGAAGACTCTTGAGTGTCCCTTGGTCTGCAAGGAGATCCAACCAGTCCATTCTGAAGGAGATCAGTCCTGGGATTTCTTTGGAAGGAATGATGCTAAAACTGAAACTCCAGTACTTTGGCCACCTCATGCGAAGAGTTGACTCATTGGTATAGACTCTGATGCTGGGAGGGACTGGAGACAGGAGGAGAAGGGGACGACCGAGGATGAGATGGTTGGATGGTATCACTGACTTGATGGACGTGAGTCTGAGTGAACTCCGAGAGTTGGAGATGGACAGGGAGACCTGGCGTGCTGTGATTCATGGGGTCTCAAAGAGTCGCACACAGCTGAGCAACTGAACTGAACTGAACTGAATTCATACACCTGCAGTGGAAAGTTAGGTTTGTGGAGATGTCTGAACATCCCAGCAAGAGGGAGCTGGGAGGATTGGACTCATGATGGATTATCCTCAGGAAGTTTATGAAAGTGGCCGAGTTCTGGGTGGGGCATTCATTGTCAAAAAGTGAGGATAATTTGGTGATTGGGTGTCGTAAGTTCTTCCAAGAGGAAAGAGGGTTCAAGTTTTCACTGGTAAACCTCACTCAGGTTGGAACAGGGGATGTGCTTTGGTTTGATGGCATGAGAGTGCCATCTGTCTCTGTCTTGTTTCTCACATACCCTTGGAATGGCCTTATCCAGGCACTATATTCTTGGAACAGGGTTTGTGTTCACTTGAGAACATCATGGTTCAGCTGCCAGTGAGGCTGTTTTTCACTTTCTTGCACTCTGCACTATTCTTTATTTTTTTACTGATAACAGAGGGAAGCTGATTATTGAAGTCACTCATTCAAACAGGATTCTTCCTGAAATAGTCTTTGGGACTTTCCTCTCTTGGACAATTAACAATTATCACTGGTAGAGAGCATGAGTGCATCCAGAATGGATGTCAACAGGATTTCACAACTGCACACTGTGACTTTTGTAGAATGTTAAGCATTAAGTATGCTTCTAATTCCGAAGAAATTGGAATTGCTCACTTGTGTAGGCGAGCATTTTATTCATTGCATGTGTGCACGGAGACCAAGTTCCCACAGCTAAAGTGATGCACGAGACATGGGGGGTGGCTCAGGGCACCTTGGTGAATTATGCAGAATTGTTCCTGAGTTTTTAAACAACTTGCTCTGGATTTGATCCAAGATATGATAACTATTTTCCAGTGGTCATGTATGGATGTGAAAGTTGGACTGTGAAGAAAGCTGAGCACTGAAGAATTGATACTTTTGAACTGTGGTTTTGGAGAAGACTCTTGAGAGTCCCTTGGACTGCAAAGAGATCCAACTAGTCCATTCTGAAGGAAATCAGTCCTGAGATTTCTTTGGAAGGAATGATGCTAAAGCTGAAACTCCAGTACTTTGGCCACCTCATGTGAAGTGTTGACTCATTGGTATAGACTCTGATGCTGGAAGGGATTGGAGGCAGGAGAAGGGGACGACAGAGGATAAGGTGAGTGGAGGGTATAACCAACTCGATGGACATGAGTTTGAGTGAGCTCCGGGAGTTGGTGATGGACAAGGAAGCCTGGTGTGCTGCAGTCCATGGAGTTGCAAAAGGGTAGACACGACTGAGCGACTGAACCAAGTGCACGCCTGCTCAGTCGCTTCAGTCATGTCTGACTCTTTGTGTCCCTATGGACTGTAGCCCACGAGGCTCCACTGTCTATGTGATTTTCCAGGCACGAATACTGGAGTGGGCTGTCATTTCCTCCTCCAGGGGATATTTCCAACCCAGAGATCAAAACCGCATCTCCTGTTTTGGCAAGTGTGTTCTTCACCACTGAGCCACTGGGGAAGTCCATATATCACGTTACATTGAGCAGATTTCTAACATGGGAAGCATTTCAGCACTTTGAATCGCATGCGCTGGGGAATAAGTAATTTGCCTAGAGATGACATGATACCAACTTTGATCTTCACAACACGTGATACTCTTCCCGAGTCTCACTCCTAGGAGACTCTTTCATAGAGAAGGATCTGTTAGCAGTAGCTATGACATTTGCTGCGGAGAAGGCAATGGCAACCCACTCCAGTACTCTTGCCTGGAAAATCCCCTGGATGGAGGGGCCTGGTGGGCTGCAGTCCATGGGGTCACTAGAAGTCAGACATGACTGAGTGACTTCACTTTCACTTTTCACTTTCATGCACTGGAGAAGGAAATGGCAACCCACCCCAGTGTTCTTGCCTGGAGAATCCCAGGGACGGGGGAGCCTGGTGGGCTGCCGTCTATGGGGTTGCACAGAGTCGGACACGACTGAAGTGACTTAGCAGCAGCAGCAGCAGCAGCAGCATGACATTTGCTGAGATCTTCTTCGACCTCCCTCCACGATCCTGTGATCTTCTCCTGGTGCCCATGCCTGCCATCATGCTGACCTCTCCTACTGGGCATCGCCTGTAGGGACGCACTAGTGAAAGTGACAGCTGATGTGTATGGCTGCTCTGGGGGCAGAGACGCAGTGGGGTGGCCCTCCGGAGGAGCTCACACCAGTGTCTCCTGGACAGAGCCTGCATCTCTCCATTTCGTCCCCGTGCGGCAAGTTCAGAGGGGGATGAGGCATCATGCTGAGGGAAGTGGCCGTTGTGTTTGGTGGGAGATAACTCACAAAAGGCTGCTATGGGAAGCTCACACCTATTGTAAGAAACTCTCATCTGATCTGTTCCCTAGAAACCATCTGTGGGTTTAAGGGCTGCGATTGCTCAGACTTTGATGATCAAAAAGCCAGGGAATTTGTCTGGGGCAGAGAAACACCAGCTTTTGTGCTCCAGGTGAACTTCTGAAAGTAGCATTTATTTTATTTATGTATTTTTTTCTAGTCTCTATTAAGTCTCATTGTCTGGACTGTCTACAAATGACAATTATTTTTATTTGTTCTGTCTGCAACCAGTCTTTGTGTGCTTGCTCAGTTGCTTTGGTTGTGTCTGAATTTTTGCAATTCTATGGATCACAGCCTGCCAGGCTCCTCTGTTCATGGGATTCTCTGGGCAAAAATACTGGGGTGGGTCACTGGGACCTCCTTCAGGCGGTCTCCCCAGCCCAGGGATGGAACCCACACCTCTTGCGTCTCCTGCACTGCAGGCAGATCCTTCACTACTGAGCCCCTGGGTAAACCCAGCCAGTGCCTTAGAGTTCTCCTAACAGGCTCTTCCCCACCCTCATCTCTCACCGTCCACACACCTGTGCGTGTTTTCTCACAGAGAATGACTGCCTTCATTGTACACTGATGTTGCGGTGTTTGTGTGTGTTTCTGGCCACCCCGGGGAGCAGAGGATGACACGCTGCCCTTCAGCTCAGCCTTAGGGATAGCCCACAGCAGGGAGGTCGCCCTGCTTCCGGAGACATGGACCCCTCCTCCTCCCGTCCTCAAGCATCAAGACCTGTTCCTGCAGCTGGCCCTGGAAACTGCCTGGAGATGGGTTAATGCTGACGTTACCCCAGGAGTGGCCCCCAGCCTCCAGGATGGCCCAAGGTTTGCCCTGTCTCTTTCTTGCACACTCTGTGAGTCCTCTCCCACGTGGAACAAAGCTCAGTCTGTGTGGGCAGCAGCAGATGGCAGGAGCGGTGATGTCATCGCCCGGTCAGATTATACAATGACATGGACTGGCACTCTGCCTCTTTCCCTCTCCCTTAGGTTGCCTGCTCTGGGGAAAGCCAGCCACCACACTGGAAGCAGCCCCAGGGAGAGGCCACGTGGTTAGGAGCTCAAGTGTCTGACCCCCAGCCAGCAGGGGACCAAGGCCTGTCGACAATGAGAAGCTGAACCCTGGCTGAATCCCTGCCTGCGTCCTGGGATGACCACAGCCCAGCCCAGAGAACATAAGCAATTCACAGAAAAGACTCTCAGCCCAGGATTATCCAGAGCTAAGCCAGTCCTAGATTCCTGACCCACGGAAACTGAAGGAGGACCTGTTGAAGCCTCTAAGTTTGGGGGGTGACTCGTTACACACCTTGGATGACTGATACACCAAGGCTCCAACCTTGTGTCCTTAGGTCCCTGTGTGTTCCAACACTTTACCATCAAGACGCAATCTCCAGACCAACCAAGCTGAAAGGGTGTTGCTGCCGTAACGCCCATTTATCTTGCCGTGTATGCAGTACTTCTGCCAGGAGATCCAACACAGAGAATAGTGCCTGGAAATAGGAAGTGCCCAGTAAACATTGGCTCTGTTAATAACACAGAGTCAGAAGACCAAACTCAAATCAGACCCCTAGAAAATCACTCAGTCTGAAAGACTAGTAATAAGACCGAGCCGTCACCTTACCTTCCTACAAGCTTGTGGAACATTCCATATTCAAGGGCATCACTAACATACTGCAGAGTCTCTGTGAAGGATGTGCACCGCTTGGGGCGCAGGTGAAGACTGGAAATATCACATCACCTGAGGCACATCTGTGAGGCGCCAGTGATAGACAAAGACCTTATGTCATCCTTAAGCACCTTGAATGTGGCCATACATTCATTGCTAAGCTGAATATTCAGTTTTCTAGGTTCCCTGTGTGTTCAGGTTTTGTAATCTAGGGTACATTTATTTTTAAGCCACAGACTTCCTTTAGAATAAAGTATTTCTCAATTTTTGTTTTTTCAAGGTCTTCTTATAGGAGTATAGCTGCTTTACACTGCTGTGATAATTCCTGCTGTGCAGCACCGAGACTCAGCCACGTGCACACATGGGTCCCCTCTCTTTTGGATTTCCTTCCCACTTAGGTCACTACAAGCACTGAATAGAGTTCCCCGTGCTTCACAGCGGGTTCTCATCTGTTATCTATTTTACACATTGCAGTGTGTATATGTCCTGTTGATGGTATGGGGATGTTAAAAAATGACTTAGCTTTTTAAAAAATGAATAAAGTAGTTCATGTGAGTGGAAAAAAAAAGAATGTGTCCTAAGTTAAATGTGGCCCAGTAAGGATCACATAATTCTACCCAGCTTCCCAAGACCGCCTCCATCCACCCTGGGTCCCTCCGTCCTTGTGACTTAGTCCTTCCCGGAGAGGTAGGTTCCACTCCAGGCGGTGAGGACTCCACTGAAGGCTTTCTACCTGGGCTCCAGCCACTCCTCCAGCCTGGCCTTGCATGGGAAAGCGCTGTCCGCATCCTTCCCTGGGGCCTCTTCCTCTTCTGCCTCTCTCGCCTCCCAGACTGCACCTGGGATGGTCGGCTTCCTTGCTCGCCTGGGAGCCCCTGTTCCAGGCGAGTCACCTGCTGCAGCTCATCCTGGCAGGACCACAGCTCCACCTACAATGCACTGGCCACGAGCCCCTCTTTGCGGTTAACTCTAGTGATTCACTGATTGACCACCATCCTCACAGTGTGACACCACACGTCACCTTTGACATTCAGCTGCTGACCTGGGCTTCGGGAACATTATCAGCACTAACTCTTCAGGCAGAAGGGAAGATGGAGGCGTCACCCCAGCCCTACTGTCCTGCCTGCATCTTCTTCACAGAGAGAAGTGTCTCTACCCCGGCCAACCACTCCCTGTGATGCCCCTAAGGGCCAGGGGTGGGCACAGTCTGACCGTATCTGTTGCTTAACCACTTTCCATGTCTCCCATCATCTACGACAGCAGAAATAAGTCAGTGCAACACAGCCTGTAGGGCCCGCCAAAATGAAACTATTTACTATCTGGCCCTCTAGGGGAAATATTTCCTGGTCCCTGCTGTTTAGATCAGTGGATGCCAGAGGTTTGTAAATGTGACTATAATTATCATAAAAGCAACTAACACTCCAGCATTTTAACACTACAAGGAAAGAAAGTCAGTATTTAGGAAGAGAACTTAATGAATAAATTTAATTAGCCATCCTGGGATTTTCTCATATTTAGTGTTTCCAACCTCCTCCCCCCCCAAAAAAAAGAAACCAAAAAACAAAAAAGGGCTTTACTTGGTGACTCAGACAGGACAGAATCCACGCGCAATGCAGGTGATGTGGGTTCAATCCCTGGGTCAGGAAGATCCTCTGACTAGGAAATGACAGCCCACTCCAGTATTCTAGCCTAAGAAATCCCATCAACAGAAGAGTCTGGTGAGCTAAAGTCCATGTGGTCACAAAGAGTCGGAAACCACCTAGTGATTAAGCAGGAAGCAATAAAAACATCATCCAAGCCCAACTCTGATGCATCCAAAATGACAGGGATGGACATGTGCACACCTCAATATTTAATACAGATCACCAACAAGGACCTACTGTATAGCCCAGGGAACTCTGCTCAATACGTTTTCTGTAATAACTCAGCAAGAGAAGAATTTGAAAAAGAACATATATATATATATGTGCATAACTGAACCACTTTGCTGTCCACACGCAACTAACACTACATTGATAATCAACTGTACGCCAACATAAAATGAATTTTTTTTAATTATCATTAGAATTTTAATTAAAACACCAGAGGGTGAGTACTGGCCTTTTTCTTTTCGTTGAGAGTGCCGAAAAGTTGAGTAGGTTCCATGACCTCACATTCATCCTGCAGGAAGGAAGGAGGGAGAAAAGGAGGGAAGGGAGCTCCCAGGGTGGACAGTTACCTTGTGTCATCATTGTGACACACTGTGACATTTTTTTCCCAGCATGGCTGTAAATGAGGTTATTAAGGCTGAGGGGGAGGAGTCCACAGCTCCTGTTTCACAGACAGAAGTGGCTCTACAGAGACAAGAAGGAGGTTCTGCTCACCTGTGTCCACTGCGCCTGAGAGGAATGAAATGAGGTGGCCCTGGCAAGTCCAGGTGATGCGCACAGGACCAGGAGGAGCCCTTTAGCGAAATCGCCGGGTCCCCCTCCATCATGTGACCAATGAGAGCGCCAGTTCACCCACCAATGAGAGCGCCCCTGCCGGCCGGCGACGGGGCTGACTTTCCCAAGGGCTTCTGCCGGGTCTGTACCGGGAGGTCTGGTGAGCGGAAGGGCAAAGAGAGCCGGTGCCTGGTGGCCCTACTCCCAGCCAGAGAGAATGGGGTTGCTGGGGATGGGGTGCGGCATGTGAGTGTGAACGGACACACGAATCCCAGTGAGGCCTCGGAGCTCCCCTACCCTCTTGGTAGGAGCGTAAAATGTAAGCCGCTCTGGAAAGGAGTCTGGCAGTTCCTCAAGCAGCTCATTGTATGCGACCCAACAAACCTGGTCCTATACCTGAGAGAAATGGAAAGGCATAGCCCGCAGACACTGGTGCGCTAATATTTACAGCAGCATTGAAAAGGTGGAAACAACCCAAGTGTTCATCAGTGGAGGTGGATAGAGAAAATGTGGTCTAGCCAAACAATGCAATAGAATCAGCTAGAAAAATGAATGGAGCTCTGATATGTGATACAACGGGGATGACCCTTCAAAACAGCATGCTAGATGCAAGAGGCCAGTCACAGAAGAACGCATACTGTGTGATTCATTTCATGTGAAAAGTCCCAAATAGGCAAACTGATGCATACAGAAAGCAGCCGGAGAAAGGATGAGGGGTGGAGGGGAGGGGGTGGGCGATGACTACAGGTGTGGCTTTCTCACGGAAGCCCTGGTGGCTCAGACAGTGAGGAATCTGCCTGCGATGCGGGAGACCCACCCAGGTTTGATCCCTGCGTCGGGAAGATCCTTTGGAGAAGCCACCCACTCCAGTATTCTTGCCTGGAGAATCCCATGGACAGAGGAGACTGGCAGGCTACATTCATTCAGTCACTTAGTCATGTCCGACTCTTTGCGACTCAGAAGTGGCTCTACAGAGACAAGAAGGAGGTTCTGCTCACCTGTGTCCACTGCGCCTGAGAGGAATGAAATGAGGTGGCCCTGGCAAGTCCAGGTGATGCGCACAGGACCAGGAGGAGCCCTTTAGCGAAATCGCCGGGTCCCCCTCCATCATGTGACCAATGAGAGCGCCAGTTCACCCACCAATGAGAGCGCCCCTGCCGGCCGGCGACGGGGCTGACTTTCCCAAGGGCTTCTGCCGGGTCTGTACCGGGAGGTCTGGTGAGCGGAAGGGCAAAGAGAGCCGGTGCCTGGTGGCCCTACTCCCAGCCAGAGAGAATGGGGTTGCTGGGGATGGGGTGCGGCATGTGAGTGTGAACGGACACACGAATCCCAGTGAGGCCTCGGAGCTCCCCTACCCTCTTGGTAGGAGCGTAAAATGTAAGCCGCTCTGGAAAGGAGTCTGGCAGTTCCTCAAGCAGCTCATTGTATGCGACCCAACAAACCTGGTCCTATACCTGAGAGAAATGGAAAGGCATAGCCCGCAGACACTGGTGCGCTAATATTTACAGCAGCATTGAAAAGGTGGAAACAACCCAAGTGTTCATCAGTGGAGGTGGATAGAGAAAATGTGGTCTAGCCAAACAATGCAATAGAATCAGCTAGAAAAATGAATGGAGCTCTGATATGTGATACAACGGGGATGACCCTTCAAAACAGCATGCTAGATGCAAGAGGCCAGTCACAGAAGAACGCATACTGTGTGATTCATTTCATGTGAAAAGTCCCAAATAGGCAAACTGATGCATACAGAAAGCAGCCGGAGAAAGGATGAGGGGTGGAGGGGAGGGGGTGGGCGATGACTACAGGTGTGGCTTTCTCACGGAAGCCCTGGTGGCTCAGACAGTGAGGAATCTGCCTGCGATGCGGGAGACCCACCCAGGTTTGATCCCTGCGTCGGGAAGATCCTTTGGAGAAGCCACCCACTCCAGTATTCTTGCCTGGAGAATCCCATGGACAGAGGAGACTGGCAGGCTACATTCATTCAGTCACTTAGTCATGTCCGACTCTTTGCGACCCCATGGACTGCAGCACACCAGGCCTCCCTGTCCATCACCAACTCCCGGAGTTCGGAGTTCACTCAAACTCACGTTCATCGAGTCGGTGCTGCCATCCAACCATCTCATCCTCAGTTGTCCCCTTCTCCTCCTGCCTTCAATCCCTCCCAGCATCAGAGTCTTTTCCAATGAGTCAACTCTGCATGAGGTGGCCAAAGTACTGGAGTTTCAGCTTCAGCATCAGTTCTTCCAATGAACATTCAGCATCTCCTGATTTCCTTTAGGATGGACTGATTGGATCTCCTTGCTGCCCAGTTCAGGGGTCACAAAAAGTCAGACACGACTGAGTGACTAACACATATTACACATACACGTGGGTTTTCTCTAAGAGATGATGAAAATGTTTTAAAATTGGCTGTGATAGTGGTTGCACTTGTCTGTGGATATACTGAAAACCACTGAATCACAACCCTTGACATGAGGGAACCTGCGTGATCTGCAGACGATAACAAAGCTGTTAAAAATATCCGTGACCATAGCTGCGCCTTACTCTCCAGCTTCCCTGCTCTCCTGCTCACACTTCTGGGTTTCAATCTGGAAATAACTTAGAGCATGTAGAGAAACTATGTGTCTCTCTGTTTGCGGGCACCATTCCCTCCCACACACACAGAGCCGCATCTACTTAGCTGAAAATAGTCGAGTCTGGCAAACATTAGCTCCCAAACTTAAAATAGACACTTTCTTTGTGTCCTTTAATCGCTACTTGTCGGCAACAATGTAAGTAAAGGCTGAGAAACCGTCATTATGAAAAATCGGAGAAGCACGCTAACAATCCATGGGACTCCATCTCAGCATCTCCCGTGTACCACAGCTGGGATATAATTAAGTTTGACGCTGGGCGGTGATTTGAAAGGAAAACCACTGCGATTTCCTGGGAGCAGGTCTGTTCAGGCTCCCCGGCCAGGAAATGTACTTCACAAAGAGCCTGAAGGTCAGGAGCTTCTTTCATGGTCTCTCTGCCCTCGGCCAAATGTTCTGTAAATAATTAGACATTAAAGTCTTGGAAATAATCAAGCCGCCATATTTCGCGGGTAGAGGACTAATTGGACTTGCTGATCATTAAATCCCTGAGTCTGAAATGCCCGCGTTGGGGGAGGAGAGACTGGAATTCTTGTCTAATATTGATATTTATAGCCCTTTGTTTTCCAGGGAGCAGATGCCTTCCACTCTGTGAGCATAAATTCAGAGCCTTTTAATTTCACATTGCCATCCACAAATTATTTAAGAGCTGGGGTTCTTCTATAAACAGTGTTACCTTAACAACAACAAAAAAAACCTCAGAGGACTGAATAATGTCAAAGTTGAATATAAAGCCTAGACGCTGCAGAGGCACAAAAGAGCTGAGCTCTGCTGATGGGCAAGGGTCTAGAGCTCATGAATATTCATGACCCATCAGGACTTGGGAGACATGCTGCCTGCAGCCCAGAGAATGAACCCCAACCCCCCAACTGGAGAAGCCTGGTGGGGGTGGGGGTGGGGGGAGCCCCACCCTATTAAGCCCCAGCTTTAATTGTCTTGTGTCTTAATCAGGAAAGAAAGGCTGGTTTGATTCCCCTCCCCCCCCCACCTTCCCCAGGGTTTTTATGCACAGTGATAAGATCAATACCTGGACTGTGCTGTAAGTCTCCTGAGACAAGGCCTGAGATTCATATCAGCCATCATCATTTTAAAGACGTCTCCCAGCCACTTTCCACAGCCGCCAGCGGGGCTAATGGATCCATCTTCACCCTGATCAGACAGCTTCTTCTAAAAGCAAATGAAAATCCATTTTGGTTTAAAATATACCTGGTAATTTAGCATATGTTTTAAAGTAATGGGGTTTCCCTGGTAGCTCAGCTGGTTAAGAATTAGCCTGTAATGCAAGAGACCCCCCAGTTCCATTCTGGGGTTAGAAAGATCTCCTGGAGAAGGGATAGGCTACTCACTCCCGTATTCTTGGGCTTCTGTGGTGGCTCAAATGATAAAGAATCAGCCTACAATGCCAGAGACCTGGTTTTAATCCCTGGGTGGGGAAGATCCCCTGGAGGAGGGCATGACAACCCACTCCAATATTCTTGCTTGGAGAATCCCATGGACAGAGGAGCCTGGTGGGCTGCAGTCCATGGGGTCCCAAAGATTTGGACACGTGGCACTTATATAAAATAGATAACCAACAAAGACCACTGGATAGCACATGAAACTCTACTCAATATTCTGCAATACCTATAATGGAAAACAACCAAAAAAGAAAATATATATATATATATATATATATATGTAAAAATCTCTATGTATAACTGAACCACTTTGCTGTACACCTGGAACCAACACAGCGTTGTAAGTTAACTGTACTCCAACAAAGAGGACATTGAAAGAGCGACAGTGGCCCGCTGATAGCCCTGTCATTCTGGAGAGAGGGAGACAGTAGCCTGAGAAGCCGCGCACACCCTGTGGGTCTGAGCCTGCAGGAAACAGGACCGGCTTTCGGAGTGCTTAGCTGCTTGGGGACAGGCCAGGGGAGGACATTCGTGTTGGTCACCGCGTCTGCATTCCCAGCCTCAAGGCACTGATATGAACGTGCTTTGCAGTTGCCACTAGACTTTAGTTTTACAACCATCTTGCCCAATCAGCCTTCCAGAGCAGGGACGTGCGGGATGCGGCTGTGAACACCAGGATTGCCTCCCTCTCTCAGCGTGCTGGGCACCCCGAGGACACACAAAATAGCTGCACGTGGCTGTGGGGATCCCTACTGAGCTCACCCAGAGCCCTGGGACACTGCCCACGATCTGTACAATAAAATCCACTGGACCATTAGTCTACCATGAATGAATGTTACTGCATGCTTTTGTGGGGACACAAAGGCAAATTGGGTTCACTCTGGAGATTATCTCTCTCCTCATTTCATATAAAAATGCCTAGAAGTCTCCCAAGAGACCATGTCAAAGATGAAATTTATCCTCTGCTATGCATTTGCTAATTTGGTGCAAATTCTGATCTCATTTGCGGGGCTTAATGTAGAAATCCATTGAACCTGAACAGACACACAGCAATGGGGAATTTATCCAATGCCATTTTCTGTGATACGTGTCAGAAAATACACACAGTATGCTGCCATCTCTTTACAGAAACACAAACTCACAGAGACACATATATGATCATGCATATGTCATATATATAATGTCAAAATTTGCGGCAAAAATGCACTTAGCTCCTAACGGAATCATACTTCCAAACAGTGTGTGTGTGTGTGTGTGTGTGTGTGTGTGTGTGTGAGCCACTAAGGCATGTCTGACTCTTTGTGACCCCATGAACTGTAGCCTGCCAACCTCCTCTGTGCATGGAATTCTCCAGGCCAGAATACTGGAGTGAGTAGCCGTTCCCTGTTCTGGGGGATCTTCCCAACCCAAATCGAATCCAGGTCTCCTGCACTGCAGGCAGATTCTTAACCATCTGAGCCCCCAGGGAAGCCCCCTAACAGCATAATGCCTTCCAAATTCCTCCTAATTTATTTCCTCTGATTTTTGAAAGGTGTTCTGTTCAAAAGTATAAACATTTTGCATTGAAAGAACATGTTATAAATCTATATCATAATCTTCAAATTTCAATCAAATAACATGAGATGAAAATTCCAAATTGAGGGATAAAATGAAAGACCCAGCATCATCCTTGTGACATGCTATTAGACAAATTTTAGACTAACTTAATCCCTTCAACAAGTCTTGGAGAAGGAAATGGCAACCCACTCCAGTATTCTTGCCTGGAGAATTCCATGGATAGAGGAGCCTAGTGGGTTACAGTCCATGGGTTGCAAAGAGTCAGACATGACTAACACACTAGACTAATTTATGGGGCTTGACTGTGTCCTAAGGACCCCAGCCCCATATGCTCCCGGGCAGTTTGGGGGTGCAGCCATCAGAACAGCACTCCTGACAGTGTGATCATTTCTGTCAACCTTGGAGTCCCACCCCCACCTGCCTCGCTGGTGCCCACCTTCCCTTCCTGCTGCTGCCCGCTTTATTTTGTAAAAAATTAAAAATATCCTTGATCTAAAAAGAAGTTATACAAATGAGCTTACTTACAAACCAGAAAGAGACTCCCAGACTTAAGAGCACAAATGTGGTTGCCAGGGGAAGGATGGGGGTAGGGACAATTAGGAAGCGGGGGACAGACATGTGCACACTGCTGTATTTAAAGTGGATAAGCGTCAAGGACCTACACGGCTCTGCTCAATGTTGCTTGCCGGCCTGGATGGGCCTGGATGGGAGGGGAGTCTGGGGGAGAGTGGATACGTATGTATGTATGACTGATCCCTGAAACTATACAGCATTTTTTGTTAATCGGTATGCCCCAGTACAAAAAAAAAATTTATGACCTTTGTTGAACTAAGATGAAGGAACAGTCTGAATGGAAAAAGAATGGGTGGATTAAATAGTATCTTCAAAGCAGTGTTTTTAAGTTCGCGAATGTTCCTTTCTAAGGAGTGTATGATGCATGCTTATTCCTGCCAAGTGGTAGCTCAGCCTTTGCTACACTACCCTGCTAGTCACATAGTCGTGCATGAGGAATCATAAAGGTATCTGCGTATATCAGCTCAGTTTCTCAGATTTAGCTGTGAACAAAGAGAAATCTCCGGGTTTGCTACCTCTGTTCGCTGTGATTGGACAGGTTCTAAGGAGGGAGAGTGAGAGCGTGGGGCCATAGGAGTCATGCTCGGTATATCAAGTCCAAGGTCTTCTGAGGATGCTAACGGTTTAGAGCCAGTTTTATGGTCTCCAGCAAAACATCGTATATGATAACACAGCCATTTGTACTTTCCCGACAACAAGAAGCACAGGGGACTTGACAAAATTTCATTGTGCCCCTTATTGGAATTTATTATGGATCGTCAGCAGTGAATTATGTTATTCTGTCATATTTCAGAATGTGCTGTCTTCGTAAATGGAGAGAGCACAGGATAAATGGAACGTGTGCGGTTGACAAGACAAAATCAGTGCCTCCAGCCTGGACCATCCACAGCTTCCTGAGGCTGCTAGAACAAATTACCCAGTGGAGTGACTCAGACAATGCAGCTGTGTGATTGTATTGCTCTGGAAGTTAAAGTGTAAGATGGTCCTCACTGGACAAAAATCAAGGGGCTGTGCTCCCTCTGGAGGCTCTAACGGGGTGAACTAGCTGGAGTGACGCACCCGCAAATGCATGTCTATCTGGAGTCTCAGAGGGTGACCTTTTTTTGGAAAGAGAGTCTTTACAGATGCCATCCGTGAAATTAAGATGAGGTCATACTGTCCCTGTTGGAATGACCATCATTAAACATTCTACAAACAATAAATGCTGGAGACAGTGTGGTGAGGTGAGAACCCTCCTACATTGCTGGTGGGAAAGTAAATCATTATAGCCACTATGGAGGACAGTATGGAGGTTTCCGTATGACCCTGCAATCTCACTTTCTGGGCCTATGTCCAGAGAAAAACCTGATCCGAAGGGATACATGAACACCAGCATTCATTGCAGCACTGTGTAAAATGGTCAGGGCGTGGAAGCAGCCTAAATGCCAGCAGAGGGACAGATAGAGAGGAGGGGCACACGCATACAGTGGAATCTTACTTAGCCACGAAAAGGAAGGGGACGATGCCATTTGCAGCAACATACGTGATCCTAGCGGCTTCCCTTGTGGCCCACTTGGTGGAGAATCCATCTGCAATGAGGGGGACCTGGGTTCGATCCCTGGGCTTGGAAGATCCCCTGGAGAAGGGAAAGGCTACCCACTCCAGCATTCTGGCCTAAAGAATCCCTTGGACTGTATATTCCATGGGGTCACAAAGAGTTGGACACGACCGAGCAACTTTCACAAGTGGTCCTAGAGATTATCATCCTCAGTGAAATAAGTCAGACAGAGAAAGACTACTGTAATATGATACCACTTATAGGTGGAGTCTAATTTTTCTAAACAAGAAAAGAAACAAATGAACTTATTTAGGAAACAGAAACAGACATATAGATATCAAAAGCCAACTTATGGTTGCCAACTGGGGAAGTGGGAGGGCGGGATAAATCAGAAGCCTGGGATAGGCATACACACACGGCTATGTGTAAGATCTGCCGTATAACACAGGAACCTCCACTCAGGATTCTGGGATGACCTGTATCAGAAAGTGAAAAAGTGGAAGTGAAGTCTCTCAGTCGTGTCCGACTCTTTGCAACCTCATGGACTGCAGCCTGCCAGCCTCCTTCGTCCATGGGCTTTTCCAGGCAAGAACACTGGGGTGGGCTGCCATTTCCTTCTCCAGACATGAGAAAAGCATCTAAAACGGAAAGAAGTTATACATGTATAACTGAATCAGGGCTTCCCAGGTCGCTCAGTGGTAAAGAATCTGCTTACTAATGCAGGAGACATAAAAGATATGGGTTCGATCCCTGGGTTGAGAAGATCCCCTGGAAAGTCCCATGGACAGAGGAACCTGGCCGGCTATAGTCCATTGCAAAGAGTTGGACAGGACTGAGCAGGGGCACCTGCCGGCATGCATAGCTGAATCATTGTGCTGTATACCTGAAGCTAACACCACATTGTAAATCAACTATGTCGTTGCTTTCAGTGGTGCAGTCGTGCCCAACTCTGTGACTCCATGGACTGCAGCACACCAGGCCTCCTTGTCTCTTAGCATCTCCCGGAGTTTGCCCAAGTTCATGTTCATTGCACTAGTGATGCCATCCAGCCATCTCATCCTCCGACGCCTTCTTCTCCTCTTGCCCTCGATCTTTCCCAGCACCAGGGACTTTTCCAGTGAGTTGTCTGTTTGCATCTGATGACCAAAATACTGGAGCTTCAGCTTCAGCATCAGTCCTTCCAGTGAATATTCAGAGTTGATTTCCCTTAAGATTGACTGGCTTGATCTCCTTGCTGTCCAAGGGGGTTTCAGGAGTCTTCTCCAACACCAGTTTGAAGGCTTCGGTGCTTGGGCTCTCTGTCTTCTTTACGGTCCAGCTCTCAACGATACTCCAATAAAATGAAAAGGAAGATGAGGTCATACTGGATCTCCTGCTGTTGCCTCAGCTGTGTCTGACTCTTTGTGACCCTAGGACCGTAGCCCGCCAGGCTCCCCTGTCCATGGGATTCTCCAGGCAAGAATGCTGGAGTGGGCTGCTGTGCCCTCCTCGAGGGGGTCTTCCCAACCCAGGGACTGAACTCCACATCTCTTGCACTGTCTACTGCGTTGCAGGTAGATTTTTAACCCCTGAGTCACTGAGGAAGCATCACACTGGATTAGGGTGGGCCATAATGCAACATTTAATGACCTCACATGAGAATTAGACTGACAAAGACACAGGAGAGCACTGTATGAGGAAGGAGGCAGAGAGGCTGGAGGGACACATCTGGATGTCAGGGATTGCGGGCAACCAGCAGAAGCTGGAGAAGGCAAGGAAGGGCCCTTCCCTAGAGCGTGGGGAGAGCATGGCCCTGCGACCCCTTGCATGCAGGCTCCCAGCCTCCAGAACTGGAAGACAGAAATTTACTGATTTTAAGCTACCCTTGTCTGTGGTTACTTGTGACGACAGCCTTGGGAGACTGACACTTTCTTTTCCAGCTTCTAGAGGCTGCCACGTTCCTTCCTCCCTGGTCCCCTCCTCCATCTTCAGAATCATCAGTGATGGGTTGAATCCTCAGGTTGCATCTCTCCAACCTTCCTCTGTCACCATATCCATGTCCAGCCAGAGCCAGGAAGTGTTCTCCGATTTTAAGAACTCATGATTCGATGGAGCTCTCTGGGATAACCCAGGATAATTTCCCCATCTCAAGGTCGGTGACCCCGGTGACAACTAGAAAGTCCCTCTTGCCATGTCGGTGACAGGCTCGCAGATCGCAGAGGTGGGGGCCTGGGCACCTTTGCAGGGGGTTGGAGGTACTATTCTACCTGCAAAGATGGGCTGGCAGAAAAGAATGTTGGTGCTTTGTTTAGTCGCTCAGTCATGTCCGACTGTTTGCTACCCAGTGGACTATCGCCCATCAGGCACGTCTGTTCCTGGAATTCTCTAGGCAAGGATACCAGAGCGGGTAACCATTTCCTTCTCCAGGGGATCTTCCTGACCCCAGGACTGAATCCGAGTCTCCTGCTTGGTGGCAGATTCTTTATCACTGAACCACCTGGTAGAAAAAAATACTTTAAATTAAAAAGAAAACTGTGAGCAATGTAACTTAAAGTCTTTAAAAAAAGTCAACACCTACTGAACACTCATTACATTCAAAGAATATTGGGTAGGAGGAAGAGGAAAAGAAAAGACGAATAGGGCAAGTCTTCCTTTAAGAAATCATATTCTAGTGGGGTAAACAACATAAATGCATCTTACCCTAGCAGCAAAGGGATTTACTATTTAACGCCAAAAAAAAAAAGGCACATGAGACCTTCTGAAATTTCACATGGCTCATTTGTTAAGAGTCTGCAAGATGTTTTCCATGAAATCAGATGCCAGGCAACCAGGAGTTCAGTGACGAGCCAACCAGAGGTCTATGGGAAGGGGCCAGGGCAGGGGGACAGTCTCCCCAAGAAGACAACTGAACTGGCTCTTGAGTAATGTGTGTGGCTTAAGCAAGTGGGAAAATGAGGCTCCAAACAGCCAGAACAGCGTGAGCAAGGGAGCTGAGCCATGAAAACTCAACGAACATTGAGAAGACCAAGTGGGATTTTTTTTTTTAAGAAGGTATCCAGCCTGAGAATGAGGGTGAAGCTTAATTTGCTTTATTCACCAGCGACCATGGAGCGTGGAAGACAGCTGTTCTAGATGGTTTTCTCTTTGCCTTTCAATTATTTACTGCTTACTGGCCCAGATGATGGCAGACTGGACATTATTTTTCAAAACCAAAGCTGGCATTCTTTTCCTTTTAAGACTATCTGTCTACACGTTGAAAATAAAATTAGGGTTTAGAGACTTAGTATTGTTGATGATGTTTTTAAAAAAAATACATTTCCGGTAATTGGAGTCTCTACTTAGTGAGCAGGCTGACAACTGTAGGGAAGCTAAGTCTGCCCCCGCCACACACATTGCCCTACAAATGTGTCTCTTCAGCATGAGGCTTATTTTAGGCTGGCTATTTTTAAGAGAAGATTTGGGAATTCCCTCTTTTTACTTTTCCCTCACCACCTAAAGAATCTAACAAAGGGCCTGTTCCTGAAACAGTCATCCCCAGAGATGTCGGCAAACAATATGGGTACATGTGGTGGGAAAGGGCTTTCCAGGTGCTGTTAGTGGTAAAGAACCCGCTTGCCAGTACAGGAGACAAGAGTTCGATCCCTGGGTCGGGAAGAGCCCCTGGAGGAGGACACGGCACAGATTCCAGTGTTCTTCCCTGGAGAATCCTGTGGATGGAGGGGCCTGGTGGGCTATAGTCCACGGGGTCGCACGGAGCCTGGCATGGCTGAGGGGCTGAGCAGGCGGTGAGGAACCTCTGCAGCACATAGGGGTCAGGGCCCACAGTGTCTCACTGTCTGCCCCTGGCCCAGCGGAACATGTTTCCCAGGCTCCCAAGAAGCATCATTTCTGGAAGAAATCCAGCAGTAATCATCCTGAATTACCTCTTGGGGAGAAGATGTCCCAGGACTGAACCTCCCAAAGCTCCTAGTGAGGCCAGCTGTGCTGGAAGCTTTCTGAGGCCAGTCCGGTGTCAGAGAGGGACTTCAGGTGGGTGGTACCCAGACTGTGGGGCGAGGTTAGGTAGGTGGCGTTTGGGTTGCATATTTGCTGCACATTTCTCACATATCCCTTTTTTTTTCTTTTGCCAGCCACATTTAAATTTGGAAGTGTATCTGCTCAATAGCAGATGTTCTAAAAATCTTTCACAATTATCTAAACTAATAAGAAAAATAAGTTTTAGTTTAAACCTGTTTGAAAGGTAACTCTCTCATCTCACAGACTCATTCCTTTCGTTGAAAAGGAAGACTCTTTCCTCTGCCTTTCTGGGGTTAACTGGTTGGTCTAAGAATGAAACAGACATGAGATAGATTAACAGGAGAACACCAAACACAAGTTTAATAACACGTATAGATGGGAGAGACCCAGGGGAACTGAGAAACTCACCAATATGCCAGAAGCCTCCACTTTAAATACCATCTTCAGCCAAAGACAAAAGATGTCAGGGTAGAGGTTTGGGACCTCAGTTCAGTCCCTCAGTCGTGTCCGACTCTTTGTGACCCCATGGACTGCAGCACGCCAGGCCTCCCTGTCCATCGCCAACTCCAGGAGTTTACTCAAACTCATGTCTATCAAGTCAGTGATGCCATCCAACCATCTCATCCTCTGTCATCCCCTTCTCCTCCTGCCTTCAGTCTTTCGCAGTCTTAGAGTCTTCTCATTGACATGGGATGGAAAAGGAAATGCTTTAGATTTCTTTCAGATGGAATAAAATGGAAACCCACATCCCTTCCAGGTAGTAACAGATAAATTGCCTCAAGATTTAGGCTCTGCAAATACATTTCAGTCTGTGTGCTGTTTTCTATAAATACTTTGCTAAGACTGAAGTGTTATTTCAAAGTTTATTGACTGTCAATGGGTTTTAAATGCCCCCTAATTATTATGTAAAATTTAAGTCAACACAATCGAAATAACCAGACAAAATAACCCATAGACTATGTTCTATTTCCCTCTGGGAGGTGTTGTCTGGAGTTAATTCTGGAACCAGAAAATCATGCCCCTGAAATCCACCGCACCTGCTCCAGGTGGGGCACTGAGCCCTTTCCTCAAAAGTTCCGTTGTTCAGACCACCTTCTGTGGGTTTTATTTTGACATCTACACTCCAGAAGACTGGGAGCAGAGTGTTATTATAGAAGTGACCAGTGTATTCACAGGCACTGAGAATATAAACTATTATGGGTTAAAGAGATCAGCAACCAGGATTCACCGTATAGCAGAAGAACTATGGAAATGACAACCCACTCAATAAGGCACCGGAGCCTAGCCCAGCTGGCGCGTAAAATTGAGCTGTCATAGATTCAGCCAACGTGAGATGTCTGTGTCTGAACCCAAATGTCCACTGCAGCTGCCTCTGAGGTCAGGACTGGGCTGGGGGAGAGGCGAGAGGGCATCTGATGGGTAGGGCTCCACTCTACTTGTTTCAGCCGGAGCTGCCTTCTTTCAGAGTTCCTACACTGGGCATTAGTGAAAGTCTGTGGGTAGGTGGGTAACATGCTTGGCATATGGAAGAAAAAAATGCGATACATAAAAAAAAATGTTTGCCGACTCACACCTTGGATGACTGACTTTCAAGTATGATTGCGCAGTAAATCGTATTTCCCTGTGTGCCTGGATGTGCTTGCAGATTTCAAGTCACTTGCTCGATGATTTCCTGCCTGCCTCTCTTCCGCAAGTACACACATGAGTGTGCACAGGCACACAGGCACAGGGAATCTGATGACCCAGCTTGTCGCTCCCAGGAACTCTGAGGCTGGTTCAGGTCTCCAGTTTCAGCCTCGTCACTTCTAACTTGCTGGTTCTGACCCAGTTGTGCTCTAAAAAAGAGAAGTCACGGGCGAGACTGTGGGGCCTGGGACCTGCTGGGATGGTGAGTTTCTTACGAAGGTGGCCAGGCTGATGCCATTTGTACGCTTGTTATTGTCGTCCAGTTGCTAAGTCGTGTCCGACTCTTTGCCAAACAGTGGACAGCAGCATGCCAGGCTTCCCTGTTCTTCACCATCTCCTGGAGTTCACGCAAACTCGTGGAGTCAGCGACACCATCCCACCATCTCATCTTCCATTGCCCCCTTCTCCCCCTGCCCTCAGTCTTTCCCAGCATCAGGGTCTTTTCCAGTGAGTCTGCCCTTCACATCAGGTGGCCAAAGGATTGGAGCTTCAGCTCCAGCATCAGTCCTTCCAATGAATGTTCAGGGCTGATCCCCTTTAGGATGGACTCTTTTGATCTTCTTGCTGTCCAGAGGACTCTCAAAGAGTCTTTCCCAGCACCAATTCTTCGGCGCTCAGCCTTCTTTATGGTCCAACTCTCAAATTTGTACATGACTTCTGAAAAAACCATGTGTACACTTAAGAGTATTTAATTGGCCTGCTGAGAAGATAGAACCTTTCACATTTCCTTCTGTCTATGTGGCTCCTTGAGGACTTTGTTGAAAATCAACAGCTCTCTTTGACCTTCATTACTCATTTTCCACTGAATGCCCACAAGACTTAGGATCAGCTGTTCTTGAGCTAAAACCTGAAAAGAAGCAACAGGGTCTAACCATATATCATCTTGACACAAAAGACAGACTTCTTGTTATCCCAGTTGGAGTCATTCATTTACAAACTTAGATGATTCTTTTGAGGTCATTTTTTGAAAGATAATGATCTCATCTAGACTCATTCATTGTCAGATTTCTGTTTAGGCAAACATTTGCATACACATTTTAAAATATATTGAAATGAGACCCAAACCCGGTAACCTTGGACAAGTCATTCAAGCTACTGGCTCCGAATTTCCATCTGTGATAGGAAGAAGGAGGAGGATTAAATGATCATAAAAGGTCACCCTCCTCCCCACTACTAGGCACAGCAACCTTTAATACCCAAAAGTACCTGCCTGAGGAACATGGAAAGGGCGATCCCTGGAAATTGTTGCCTCTTGTAGATTTTACCTATTATTAAGTTTACCAAGAAACTTAGTTTTAATTTAATATACAAAAACATAATGGTTACTTGGTATTTCATTGCTCAGGTATATGGACAGTCAGTATATATGCTGCAAAAAGATAGATGTCCTCCCAGTTTAGGGATGAGGCTGGTAAACATCACTCTGAATTATGATAAAAATCATTATAAAATAATGAGTTAGCTACCCTAAAAATTGAGAGTCCCTTGGAATGCAAGAAGATCAAACCAGTAAATCCTAAAAGAAATCAACCCTTAATATTCTCTGGAAGGACTGATGCTGAAGCTGAAGCTCTAATACTTTGGCCACCTGATACAAAGACCTGACTGAATGGAGAAGATCCTGATATTAGGAAAGACTGAAGGCAAAAAAAGAAAGGGACAACCGAGGATGAGATGGTTAGATAGCAACACCGACTCAGTGGACATGAATCTGAGCAAACGCCAAGAGACAGAGAAGGGCAGGGAAGCCTGGTGTGCTGCAGTCCATGGGGTTGCAAAGAGTCAGACCTGACTCAGTGACTGAACAGCAAAGTAACAACACCTGAGACTTTAGTCCTCAGTGTGAAGGACTGACAGATGATAAGTTGATGTCGATGAGATTCCTGTTACTTCTCAAACTTATACCAGACACAGTGAGGCATCTTCACCAATTTTGAAAGTGTCCCCAGGGAGACCCACAAGGGAGGCTGCTAGTTGGAAGGAAGTTTTATTCCCATCTTTGCTGTCACTTGACCAGTTTCAGTGATTTTATACGAAACAGTTCGCATTTAAGTGGAGCTGAGCCACAAGATGGCAGTGAACAGGACCACAGCTTGTGTGTGGCCTCTGCCTGGGACAAGCCCAGGGTCTCTAGGACCCTGATGATGGGGATGGTGAGGACGCTTCTGATGTTGTTTTACATCCAGACCCTCAGGGGTACCAGGGGTGATGAACTTGTGCGCTGGACTTCACGAGAGCTACCAGGCTGCCCCTGGGGCAGCATTCCTCTCCTGGGACTGCCTTTCCCTCCCAGCTCCCACCTGGGTGGAGCTAGAACACTCTGTTCTCTCCAGGAGCATTGCCAAGCTCAGGCAGTGACCCTTTTACATATTCCAGCCTCTTTGCAACACGCCAGTTCCCACTGCGATGGAGACGTGGGTCACAGGTGTTCCCTTCCGTGGTCTCTTTCACAAAGTTAATGCCAGGATAAACACTAATCCGGAGGACTTGAAATCACGAAGAGGAACATGCATTTAGAGCTTTGTGATTTAGTGTTCTAAGTGGAATTTGTAACCACACATAAGTGTGATGGAAGAGTGAATGGGATGCCCTGTTTTATATTCTCCAGAGAAACAAACAGACAAGCTCGATGTTTGCAGGAGGAATAACCTGCACAGGAGTTCAGTAGTGTCAGCTCCCATTGTTGAAAACAGGAAAACTTCTTCATGTGTGTGTGGACGTAGACCCAGACCCAATGGCAAACACAAGCTCAACAGAGTTCATTAATGTCAACACAAAGAGCTGCACGCATGAGTGTCCCAGGCCTCCATAGCCCCTCAGATATGGCGGACATCTAAGAGGTCCATTCCATCAGGCTTTTTTGATACGGAAAGTGACAGGCTTATAAATAAAATATCATTGGCTAGCCCAGTGGGCTTTGTGGTTCTTGGAGGTGTTACTGTATTCAGACACTGACTGACTTGATGCAGAGAAACTTCTTTCTGCTACTGCTTTGCTTCTAAGATGTAAGTGACAATATTATTTTGGAGTTAAAGGAATAGGACAGCATCTTCTGGGATCCAGGAAGATACAGTGCAGATCTGGGAGTAAACATTATCCACGAGTTAGCAGATTTGCAATATGTTTATAGCTAATATTGCTGCCACCTAGCCTGTATAAGATAACATGGCAAACCAGTCTTCAGATATCCCTGGATACCCTCGCGTGTAAACAGCAATTACTCATGTTGTGGAGACTACCATTTACAAATGGCATGGATTCCTCCTCTTTAGGGCTCAGGCGCATCACACATCAAGACTATGGAAGGTAACTTAAACACTGAATCTTTCCTTTTCAAGTGAGGAGGATATTGATTGAATTAATCTGAATTTGCTCAAAGCTATCATCACTTCTCTTTGCTCCCACTGCATGACATTTTCCAAATAAACTGAGTCTTCAGATTTAGATATCTGAACAGCAGAAGAATGCACAGGGATTTCAAATTATTTGATTGACTTCATCAGAAAAGATGCTGACATCTCAAACATCAAGACAAAAATGTACTGGGGTCCAAATAATCTGTTTTATTATATGAGTTACAAAATCACTCTTCTCATCTCCACTTTAAACTGTGGAGATGGGTGGAATGCCTACATAGAGAAGTTCATTTTGGTGGTAGGAGAGGGGCTAGATTTAGCAGCATGCCTGATTTGTTTGGGCTTCCCAGGGGCTGCTAGTGGTGAAGAATCCACCTGCCAGTGCTGCCGATGCAGCAGAGCTGGGTTTGCTCCCTGGGTCGGGAAGCTCCCCTGGAGAAGGAAATGGAAACCCCCTCCAGGGTTCTTGCCTGGGAAATATTATAAACAGAGGAGCCTGGTGGGCTACAGTCATGGGGTCGCAAAGAGTCGGACAAGGCTGAGTGCAGGAATCTCATCATCATCTAATTTGTTTGCAAAAATAAGGCAAGCTTCTAATTGGTAGCCTGATTGATTTCAACCGTTATAGATTTGGGAAGACAATAGAGTCTGTTCAATATGCTGAGTAACTGAAACAGGGGCCCCTCTTAGTGAGGTCCTTGGAAGAAAAGTTATGACCAACCTAGACAGCTTATTAAAAAGCAGAGGCATTACTTTGCCAACAAAGATCCGTCTAGCCAAAGCTTTGGTTTTTTCAATAGTAATGTATGGATGTGAGAGTTAGACTATAAAGAAAGCTGAGCACTGAAGAATTGATGGTTTTGAACTGTGGTGCTGGAGAAGACTCTTGAGAGTCCCTTGGAGAGCAAGGAAATCCAACCAGTCCATCCTAAAGGAGATCAGTCTTGGATGTTCATTGAAAGGATTGATGTTGAAGCTGCAGCTCCAATACATGGGCCACCTGATGTGAAGAACTGATGCACTGGAAAAGACCCTGATGCTGGGAAAGATTGAAGGCAGGAGGAGAAGGGGACAACAGAGGATGAGATGGGTGGATGGCATCACCGACTCGATGGACATGAGTTTGAGCAGGCTCCGGGAGTTGGTGATGGACAGGGAAGCCTGGCGTGCTGTGGTTCATGGGGTCGCAAAGAGTTGGACAGGACTGAGTGGCTGAACTGACTGAATTAGCGAGGTCTGGGTCTCCAGCTTTACCTGCCCAGAACTTTTGATGCTGTACCATCTGAGAGAGGCATACTTCCCTTTCCAACCAGCAGGCAGCAACCTAAGGGAAATCACCTCTGGTATCTTTTGGCACCCTCAGTTCTATCCCTGCACAGGAAGAACCCCTGGAGAAGGAAATGGTAGCCCACTCCAGGATCCTCGCTGAGAATCCCATGGACAGAGGAGCCTGGTGGGCTACAGTGCACAGGGTCTCAGAATTGGACGTTACTGATCGACCGAGCATGCATGCAGCACACCATGCTTGGGTTTTAATTAGCTCCACTGACTGTTGGAGCTCTGCTATTTACTGAACCAGCTCTAAGACAGCAGGGACAGTACAGAGTGAACCCTGCTCTCTGGGCTATTCAGAAGAAATAAAATGTCACCCACGTGAGTCCAGATGCTCACATACACTGGTCTCTTGTGAGAGATCAGACTGCTGGCCTGACGGGATAAGTGAAAATACCCTGGGGTCGTGTCAGCATCCTCACGGCCTGCCTAGGTCCCCCAGCTGAGATCAGCTTTGGGTTTAGTCTTATCGCTTGATTACGCACGTCCCTCTAAAGAGGCCCTGCTCGCCCCCACTTTGATACAGCTGCTGTGATCATTTACCGGAGCCGTTTCTCCCTGAGTCTTGTCGGTCGGTGTTTTCTCATCTCCCTTACACTTGCCTCAAGGCCTGGCTGTATGTTATGGTAGCCCTTGGATCTTCTGGGAAATGTCAGAAAAAGCGGCAATAAATGACTAAACTCTGAGGAGCTCTTGGTCATTCCCACTACAGCGACTCTGCTCAAGGACTCAGAAATCTCTGTGAAAGCCGACAGTGTCCCAAGGAACACTAGGACAAGTGTCCCATCCTGGGACTGAGCGACAGCTCCCAAGCTTTATTCCCCAAACAGATGACTTTGTGAAAGTCATCTGCTCAACATTAAGTCATCAAAAAATTTACAGAGGATGCAGCGACTCAAAGAAGGAATTTAATCATGATTAAATGTTTTTAATGAGCATATGAAAAGCTATCTTGTCCCTTCGTCATTTATGTGTAACATGCAGTTTAACAGCCAATAGTCACACAGGGTGAAATGAAACAGTCTTTAAATAACATCGTGTTTCAACTAACCCCGCAGACTTGAGAAAAAAATCTTATGAAAGTTCTTATATATTAGATATATATACAATAAATGGTTAGCACACTTAAGTATAGCAATTCTAATAGAAAATATTTATATATGTTAATTGTCTCTGTCTACAAACCTTTTCAAAAAATGATGCCAATGGTTAACTATAAAGTAATTAATTTTCCTAAATCATGTTTAGGCTTCCCTGATAGCTCACTTGGTAAAGAATCCACCTGCAATGCAGGAGACCCCAGTTCAATTCCTGGGTACGGAAGAACCACTGGAGAAGGGATAGGCTACTCACTCCAGTATTCTTGGGCTTCCCTTGTGGCTCTGCTGGTAAAGAATCCAACTACAATACAGGAGACCTGGGTTCCATCCCTGGGTTGGAAAGATCCCCTCGAGAAAGGAAAGGCTACCCACTCCAGTAACCTGGCCTGGGGAATTCCATGGATTGTATAGTCCTTGGGGTCTCAAAGAATCGGTTACGACTAAGTGACTTTCACAAATCATGTTCACTTTTCTTGATCATGTAATTATTTACATATGGTCAGTAAGAGTTCTTTATCCTTTCCAAAGAATAGCAAGGAGAGATAAAGTCTTCCTCACTGATCAGTGCAAAGAAATAGAGGAAAAGAACAGAATGGGAAAGACTAGAGATCTCTTCAAGAAAATTAAAGATACCAAGGGAACATTTCATGCAAAGATAGGCACGATAAAGGACAGAAATTGTATGGACCTAACAGAAGCAGAAGATATTAAGAGGTGGCAAGAATACACAGGAGAACTGTACAAAAAAGATCTTCATGACCAAGATAATCATGATGATGTGATCACTCACCTAGAGCCAGACATCCTGGAATGTGAAGTCAAGTGGGCCTTAGAAAGCATCACTATGAACAAAGCTAGTGGAGGTGATGGAATTCCAGTTGAGCTCTTTCAAATCCTGAAAGATGATGCTATGAAAGTGCTGCACTCAATATGCCAGCAAATTTGAAAAATTCAGCCGTGGCCACAGGACTGGAAAAGGTCAGTTTTCATTCCAATCCCAAAGAAAAGCAATGCCAAAGAAAGCTGAAACTACCGCACAATTGCACTCATCTCACATGCTAGTAAAGTAATGCTCAAAATTCTCCAAGCCAGGCTTCACCAATACGTGAACCGTGAAATTCCTGATGTTCAAGCTGGTTTTAGAAAAGGCAGAAGAACCAGAGATCAAATTGCCAACATCTGCTGGATCATGGAAAAAGCAAGAGAGTTCCAGAAAAACATCTATTTTTTCTTTATTGACTATGCCAAAGCCTTTAACTGTGTGGATCACAATAAACTATGGAAAATTCTGAAAGAGATGGGAATACCAGACCACCTAACCTGCCTCTTGAGAAATCTGTATGCAGGTCAGGAAGCAACAGTTAGAACTGGACATGGAACAACAGACTGGTTCCAAATAGGAAAAGGAGTACATCAAGGCTGTATATTGTCACCCTGCTTATTTAACTTATATGCAGAGTACATCATGAGAAACGTTGGGCTGGAAGAAACACAAGCTGGAATCAAGACTGCGCGGAGAAATATCAATAACCTCAGATATGCAGATGATACCACTCTTATGGCAGAAAGTGAAGAGGAGCTAAAAAGCCTCTTGATGAAAGTGAAAGTAGAGAGTGAAAAAGTTGGCTTAAAGCTCAACATTCAGAAAATGAAGATCATGGCATCTGGTCCCATCACTTCATGGGAAATAGATGGGGAAACAGTGGAAGCAGTGTCAGACTTTATTTTGGGGAGCTCCAAAATCACTGCAGATGGTGACTGCAGCCATGAAATTAAAAGATGCTTATTCCTTGGAAGGAAAGTTATGACCAACCAGATAGCATATTGAAAAGCAGAGACATTACTTTGCCGACAAAGGTCCATGTAATCAAGGCAATGGTTTTTCCAGTAGTCATGTATGGATGTGAGAGTTGGACTGTGAAGAAAGCTGAGCGCCAAAGAATTGATGCTTTTGAACTGTGGTGTTGGAGAAGACTCTTGAGAGTCCCTTGGACTGCAAGGAGATCCAACCAGTCCATCCTCAAGGAGATCAGTCCTGGGTGTTCATTGGAAGGACTGATGCTAAAGCTGAAACTCCAATACTTTGGCCACCTCAGCGAAGAGTTGACTCATTGGAAAAGACTCTGATGCTGGGAGGGATTGGGGGCAGGAGGAGAAGGGGACAACAGAGGATGAGATGGCTGGATGGCATCACCGACTTGATGGACGTGAGTTTGGGTGAACTCCTGGAGTTGGTGATGAACAGGGAGGCGTGGCATGCTGCGATTCATGAGGAGCAAAGAGTCGGACATGACTGAGCGACTGAACTGAACTGAACTGAAAGGAACATAATTTTAACTATGGACATGCCAGAAACTCTATCTAATTAGTTACAACAAGCTTACAAATACAGAGCTGGGACTCTTCCTCAAGTGTGAAAAGATGCCAGGGAAGACTTTCCAGGAGTGCTGGCTGGCACCTGCTCTGTGGCCCATGGAATCCTGGCCCTAGTATCACTTCCTGGAAAGTAGAAAGACTGACACATTTCACCATCTCAGAGAAAGAAGGCACCCTTATTATTGAACATATTAAAGGGAAAACATAGTAGTGGTGGATTAGATGCCTCTTCATGTCTCACAGGAGAAATGTACTGATAAGTACAATAAGATAAATCTGGCCAATAACTATAGTTCTAGGATTTACAAAGCCTCATCAAAGAGGTTAATTCCCAGTCTTCATGGTATCTAGCTTTAGCATTTAAGCCTTATAGTAAGGCTGCATTTTTACTAAGAGGCATCCTCTGTAGCATTAAATAAAGGTGGTAAATAAAGCAAACCATAAGGCTTACCACGCACGTTCAGAAAGTCACAAAACAGTGAGGTCAAACTATGTTCTAAAGGCTCCAGGAGACTAGAGTGTGCCCGGCTCCTCAGCCCTCTCTGCGTCCACACGCTCCTCCCCTCCTCACGATGTGCCTTTCCCTCCCCTTCACTTTGGACTTGGCCACGGGACTTGCTTTCCCTGACGGTATATCCGCAGAAGAGACCGTGTTCCGTTTCTTACCAGAGAAGGTCTCACACATGTCCACTCAGCATGGGTCTCTGCTGTTGCCATGAGAACATGTCCCATGGTGACTGCTGGGCTTTCAGCCTCGACTCCACTGTAAGATGTATGGGTGGACCTGGACCACAGGTCTGATGTGGGAAGCAGTGCCATCCCCACCCATCCCAGTGGAGATCCACAGAACCCTTGAAGACCCACAGACATGGGAGCAAAGATAAACACCTTGTTCTAAAGCCTTGGTTTGGGGGATAGTTGTTATGCAGCAACGAGTAACTGATGCAGCGGTGAGTGACTGACCACAGGGTGGGGCCGTGGGGCCTGAGTGGCTCCCTGTCTTGCTCTGTTATCTACAGGTTCTCAGAACACAGCTCACATTTGGAGACAATAACATCTTGTACCTGAGATAACAGAAAAATAGCAGGTGTACTCTGTATAACACTAGGAGCGCTAATAAACGATACCTTGAAGCTTTCCTGTGAGTTAGTGTTTCCTTAGGGTAAATGATTTGTCACTGAATAGTGTAACACCAATGTCTGAAGATATATTTTAACTATGAGAATGTGGAAATCACAAGAGAAAATTGCCATTCATCCACTATGATCAAATTATGAATTGATAGTCTATAGTTTTGATTCCTTTATATTTTGAAACTTTTAATGAGAAGTCCCTCTGAAGACTGGACTGTCTTGTGTCTCTCTTTAAACAAGAGTCCTTTTCAAGCGCTCTGCCTCTGAGTTTCCCTTCATGAAGAGGGCCTCCTGCAGCCTCCGTCTTTTCCTTTTAGACTCTGATCTCACTTCTGTGAATTCCCACTGGGCTTCACACCTCTCTTATACAGCTGAACTGTTATTGTCCTGCATCCGTTTGCATTTTGAAACCTGGCCTTTAATGCTGGTGTGAAAATGTCCCCAGCTCGCAACAGGTGCTCAGCAATGTTGAAGTGCTTGCATGACCAAACCTGGGGCACACCTTCTCTTAGGGTCCTCGAACAAGATTGTTGGCAGAACAATACTTAAGAAGATGCTTGTCTTATGTGCAGAGGTGAGACAATGAAATGTCTGGGCGGAAGATCAGACTCTGAACTTCTCAGATCATCTAGGGCTAGGTCTAATCAGGACAATGTCCTTCCTAGGAGATTAGTGGGCAAATGAACTTCCGTAGGTATATTTTCTTCTTAAGTGAAATATAGTTACTAACAATGACCTTATGCATCTGCTATAATGGTTAAGTGGAATCATTGTGTAAAGGGCCTGGCACACACTAGGTCATTTCATCAAAGCTTCCTAGCACTGGGCAGTACAGATCCTTGATATTTGAACAACTGTGGTTCCCTCTGGCCAAGGATCCTGCTTCAGATATTGGTAATTTTCACCCAGCACCTTCATGCTCTCCCTTAGCAATATTTAGGAGACCATTACATCACCCCAACTAAGGGATCCTGCAATTTATCTTTTTTAAAGCTTTGAATTTGTTACAATAGTCTTCTTTTTTATGCTTTGTTTTTTGGCCTTGAGGCATGTAGGATCTTAACTCGCTGACCAGGGATCCAGCCTGCACCGCTTGCATTGGAAGGTGGAGACTTATCCAGTGGACTGCCAGGGGGGTCCCCTGCAATTCTTCTTAACAACAACAAAACACCCAACACACTACTTTTTAAAAAATGATGAGAACATTTCACTCTCGAAACAGAAGGGTCTAAAGCTTGGTAGTCGAAGTTGTGATTTTAATCTGCGACTCACCCTGACATGTTCAGAAGCAGTACCGAGTATGGACGTAATTTAACGCGCCAGCTGTGCTCACAGGGAATTTCTCAGGCTTAAGAATCTGATTCCATTTGCACCGACTCTCCTGTGGATTCAGGTGGGAGCTTCAGGAGCCCAGGCCAGGCCCCTCACATCCTTGGGGCACCACCTGTGTGCTTGGATGTCAGAAGCCCCCTTCCCCGTGGCACACGTCACAGATGGATAGCCACTCCTTCCGACTTCACTGCGTGGGGTTTTATGACGTATTCCCAGAGGATGCCGAGGCAAGCATTTTCATGACATCCTTTCTCATTGGTAGAGCAGAAACACTCACGCTTACTCAAGCATTTGGTCAAAGAATGTTACAAATCACGTATTTAAAATAATTGTGTATGAACGGCAGAAGATTTTGATAGCATATTAAAATGATATTAATGAGGTTCCCCAGGTGGCACTAGTGGAAAAGAATTTGCCTGCCAATGCAGGAGACATGGGTTCAATCCCTGGGTCGGGAGGATGCCCTGGAGGAATCAGTGGCAACCCACTTGAGTATTCTTGCCTGGGAAATCGCTTGGACAGAGGAGCTTGGCAGGCTATAGTCCATGGGGCTGGCAAAGTTGTCTGATACAACTGAGCATGCACGCACAGGTACGTTAATATCAACCAAATGATTTCTAGGTCATTTTGTTGTCAGTGAGATTCACTACCGAAATGAACAAAAATCTGAGTGTTGTCGTGAAATTGGCAGAGGAAGCAAAAGCCAAAACACCATCTTAACAGTTTCTAATACAGCTTCCACTACAGCCCAGGACAGTTATAAACAAAAACTAGCCAGAATGATGCATAGCAGTGGGGGGAGTGTTTGAGCATCGGTCTCAGACTCGACTCTCAGCTGCAGAACTGTGCGCAGGTCACCAGCAATAAGACTGAGGCAGGGGACAGGGAGGTAGGTGTGCGGCGACAGTGTATGCAGCTCGACGGATGCAGCCACAGCGAGGCGGACGTCCACAGGCTGCAAAACCTGTTAAACACTACAGTCATGTGGTTTCAAAGTCTCTGGCAACAGACTCAGAGGGACTAAGCAGAACCAAGCCCGGGCACACCCTTTCTTAGGGACGTCTGTGTACATGTGGTTTTAATGAAGGGTGTACAAAGAGTGAAGTATACATTTGGCAGAAGGTTGCAACCAGTCCATCCTAAAGGAGACCAGTCCTGAACATTCCCAGAAAGACTGATGCCGAAGCTGGAACGCCAATACTTTGGCCACCTGATGTGAAGAACTGACTCACTGGAAAAGACTCTGATGCTGGGAAAGATTGAAGGCAGCAGGAGGAGGGGACGCCAGAGGATGAGATAGTTGGATGGCATTACCGACTTAATGGACGTGAATTCGAGCAAACTCTGGGAGTTGGCGATGGACAGGGAAGCCTGGCATGTTGCAGTCCATGGGGTCGCAAAGAGTCGGAAATGACTGAGCAACTGAACTGAACTGCAAATAGTCACAAGAAACAGATGTCTCCTTTAGTAATCTTAGTGTTTGTTGTTGGTGGTGCTTTTTTTTGTTTTTTTTTTTTGGTATGAGAAGATGCAAGAAGGTGGGCTCATAGAGTCTCCTGAAAGTATCTGGCTCTTTGAAGGCCTGATCTTCCAGTTTCCCAGAGCACAGAGGGCCTCATTCCTGAGCTCCACTCTGAAGTGCTTTCATGGTGTGTTAATGGGCAGGGTCTGCAGTCACCAGTGACTTCGTTCTTATAGAACCAGATGGTGAATGACAATTTTTAGTTGGTATCCCCCGCCCCTTGCAATAGCCTCAGATTAAGTCTTCCTAGCCATTTTTAACACGTGCTAGAATAATTTTTCCTCTCACACTTGTCAACAAACTTAGGCTCTTTTTCATCTTCCCCAAATCTTAAATTAGCATAAAACTTATGAAGAGCTTGGCTAATTCAAACTGATGGCTTGCGAAGCCCTCACAGATTGCCAAATTGTGTGATTTGGACTGTCAGCTAACACAGTGAAATGAGATTTGCTGGAATCTATATTTATCAGCGATGGGAAACAGCTGAGTGCCGACGCCCAGCCGACATCAAGCCCTGCACTGCCAGTGTGCGGTTGCAAGGCCCTTTGTGCCTGCCTGCTAAATTGCTTCAGGTGTGCGTGACTCTTTGCGACCCCATGGATGGTAGCCCTCCAGGGTCCTCTGTCCACAGGACTCTCTTGGCAAGAATATTGGAGTGGGTTGCCATGCCCTCCTCCGGGGGATCCTCCTAACTCAGGGATCAAACTCGCATCTCTTAAGTCTCTTGCATTGGCAAGCTGGTTCTTTACAACTGGCGCCACCTGGGAAACCCACAAGGCTTCTGAGATTTCTGCAAATGCGTTAGATCACGTTTCTCTTCTGAGCGTTTAAAGCCAGACCATGGGGTGAAAGGAAGAACAAAGGCCTCTCTTGACGCTCGCCCGTACTCCCCTGGACCACGTGTCTCTGTGGCTGTGCCACGGGGTCCATCCTGCAGGAACCCCGCAGGGAACCACAGGTGCATCAGGACATGCGCAGAGCATCTCCCAGGAGGACCTGAGGAAACTGCAGAGTCATCACCTCCAATCTGCTGAGGAACAGAGACCGCCTCCCTAGGGCTCACAGTTCCCATGATGACCGGCAGACTGCAGACAGCCTGATCGAATCCCACAGGACGTGGGAGCTGAAGGGCTGGCTTTATCTCAGTGCATCACAGCTTGCTTGGGCCAGAACATGTCTGGGAGGTCACAGAGAGATACCGACAGGCCCCTTCCACAGCTGCTGTAGAACTGACTTAATCTGGAACATGTCCTTGATGCTCCAACACCTACGAGTTTTGGTTCAGTTCAGTTCAGTTGCTCAGTCATGTCCGACTCTTTGTGACCCCTTGGACTGCAGCACACCAGGCATCCCTGTCCATCACCAACTCCCGGAGTATGTGGTAATGCCATCCAACCATCTCATCCTCTGTCATCCCCTTCTCCTGCCCTAAATCTTTCCCAGCATCAGGGTCTTTTCAAATGAGTCAGTTCTTTGCATCAGGTGGCCAAGTATTGGGGTTTCAGCTTCAGTCCTTCGAACGAATATTCAAGATTGACTTCCTTTAGGACTGACTGGTTGAATCTCCTTGCAGTTCAAGGAACCCACAAGAGTCTTCTCCAGCACCACAGTTCAAAAGCATCAGTTCTTCAGTGCTCTGCTTTCTTTATAGTCCAACTCTCACAGCTATACATGACCACTGGAAAAACCAAAGCCTTGACTAGATGGACCTTTGTTGGCAAAGTAATGTATGCTGTCTAGGTTGGTCATAACTTTTCTTCCAAACAGCAAATGTCTTTTAATTTCATGACTGCAGTCACCATCTGCAGTGATTTTGAAGCCCAAAAAATCACTACAAGTTTCTCCTCTCCCAAATTTGTACGGGCTCATTTGAGGTCTCATGTTTGGACAGACATCTGGTGCATTGGCTCCAGAGCAGCAGCCTTTGAGACATGAGGCCTGTGACGGGAGGAGCAACATTTCCTCCCTAGTCTTGGTTTCTGCTTCCTGCGCACAGGAGACCCTGGCTAACTGCATCTTTATCACTACTTCTCCCACATCAGCATCCCATACTATCATTTGTATTAGCTTAATTTAAGTGTTAATCACTCTAAAGTAGAAAAAAAAATGCCTTCTTATGAAGATCATCTTTCAGTTAAAACCTGAACCTAGCCTTGTAACAATCAGATGAAATGAAATATACCCCAATGTGTTTCATGAAGACAGCAACATTTTCTGTCTTTTAGGCACCATTGTTAACATGCCAGGTCTTCTCTGTTGGTTCAGTGGTAAAGAATCCACTTGCCAAAGCAGGATCACAGAAAAAGCAAGAGAATTTTTTAAAAAAATGTACTTAGGCTTCATGACTATGCAAAAGCCTTTGACTATCTGAATCACAACAAACTGTGGAAAATTCTGAAAGAGATGAGAATACCAGACCACTTGACCTGCCTCCTGAGAAATCTGTATGCAGGTCAAGAAGCAACAGTTAGAACTGGACATGGAACAACAGACTGGTTCCAAATTGGGAAAGAAGTACGTCAAGGCTGCATATTGTCATCTTACTTATTTCACTTCTTTGCAGTGTACATCATGCCAAATGCCGGACTGGATGAAGTACAACCTGGAATCTACATTGCAGGGAGAAATATCAATAACCTCAGATATGCAGATAACACCACCCTTATGCCAGAAAGTAAAGAGGAACTAAACAGCCTCTTGATGAAAGTGAAAGAGGAGAGTGAAAAAGCTGGCTTAAATTTCAAAATTCAGAAAGCTAAGATCATGGCATCTGGTCCCATCACTTCATGGCAAATAGAAGGGGAAACAATGGAAACAGTGACAGACCATTTTTTGGGGCTCCAAAATCTCTAATGATGATGACTGCAGTCATGAAATTGAAAGACACTCACTCCTTGGAAAAACAAAAACAAAAAAAGCTATGATAAACTTAGACAGCATATTAAAAAGCAGAGACATTACTTTGCCAACAAATTCTGTCTAGCCAAAGCTATGTTTTTTCCAGTAGTCATGTATGGATGTGAGAGTTGGATCATAAAAAAATCTGAATGCCAAAGAATTGATGTTTTTGAACTGTGGTGTTGGAGAAGACGCTTGAGAGTCTCTTGGGCTGCAAGGAGATCTAACCAGTCAGTTCTAAAGGAAATCAGTCCTGAATATTCATTGGAAGGACTTATACTGAAGCTGAAACTCCAATACTTTGGCACCTGATGTGAAAATCGGATTCATTTGAAAAGACCCTGATGCTGGGAAAGATTGAAGGCAGGAGGAGAAGCAGCCGACAGAGGATGAGATGGTTGAATGGCATCACTGACTCGAGAATTGAGTTTGAGGAAGCTCTAGGAGATGGTGATGAACAGGGAAGTCTGGCATGCCGCAGTCCGTGGGATCACAAAAAGTTAGACACGACTGAGCGACTGAGCTGAACTGAACTGAATCAATGCAGGAGATGCAGGTTCGATCCCTGGGTCGGGAAGGTCCCCTGGAGTGGGAAACGGCAACCCACTCCAGTATTCTTGCCTGGAGAACCCCCTGGACAGAGGTGCCTGGCGGGCTATGGTCCGTGGGGTTGCAAAAGAGTCAGACATGACTTACCAACTAAACAATAACAAATTTAAAGACCTGGTTAAATGTATATTTTTACAGAGAAAACAGTGCAAGATGCTCATTGGAGACATTTAACTGTACCACATCTGTTATTTAAAAAGTTCGGAGCGTAGTCTTTAAAATGCCTTTTAAAAATTTTATAAGAATAATATTGGGTCATGTTTTTGTTTTAGAGCTTAGCTTCTTTTATAATATTGATTGTGAGAGAATTTAATATAAGCTAAGTACTTGTGGTGGTTGTTATTTTTTGATGACTTGAGATAACACAAAGGATTGGGTTTGAAATTCAACTCCTAAGAGTCAGCAGTGTTACCCAATTTCCCGGCTACCAGGGAGTGCAAGACATAGGCTGAGCAGACAAAGGGGACCCTGTTTGGTTTGCTTTGTTCCAAGATTAGTGCCTATAAAGCCCTTAAATAGGATATGGAGGTACATTTCCAGGCTGGAAGGAGTGCATTTGGCTATGAGACATCCACTTTACACTGAGATAGTTATTTAACTTCTGTGTCATTTTCCCAAGAGCCTTGCCCCAGAAATGCCCAGCTTCTAGGTTTGTTTTCGGTCAGCAATCCTAGTCAACCAGCTACATTCCACTGAAAGCAATCCAAAGATACAGACTCTCTAAGGACTCAAGTATCATTGATTTGTTTGCCAGCAATTTATCAATCCGTTATTTCCAAGACGGCTTGACCTGTTCACCTCTATCCATCTAACGCCTATCCATCCACCAATCAACCTCTTGATCGATTTATCCCTCATGTATCTGTTTATATCTCCATCTGTTTTTCTATCAGTAGATTTAGAAAGACCAAGAGATAGTGAAGAAAACTTGAGAAACCATGTACCTTCCCAGGACTAATGAAAAGATCTTTCATTGGCATAAATGAAAATCTTTCCCCCCAACTTGTATTAAATTAAAGCTTCTTGAGAGAAGTTACGTGGCCAGGAAGCCAATGTTTCACCAATGACCTGTCACACACTAAGATCTCACTGTAGATTTGGGGGCTTTAAATCACCCCCCCGGGGGGGGGGGGCGTGTTCCAAATTCACATCTTTCTACAAGCCACTTCCCTCTCAGCTTAGAAGATGCATTTGTCCTTCCATGAAAATAAAAGGTCTCCCCGGGATCCTGGCTTTTTCTCTGCCTTTTGGGCTTTTCCTTGGTGGCTCAGAGGTTAAAGTGTCTGCCTGGAATGCGGGAGACCCGGGTTCGATCCCTGGGTCGGGAAGATTCCCTGGAGAAGGAACTGGCAACCCATTCTAGTACTCTTGCCTGGAGAATCCCATGGAGAGAGGAGCCTGATGGGCTACAGTCCACAGGGTCGCAAAGAGTCAGACACGACTGAGCGATAAACTACTACTAACTACTTTGGGCTTTTCCATATCTTCCCATCTGGTCTAAAGCACCTGGAGGAATGATTGAGAACAGAGTTTCTTTGTCTCTTTTCCGACAAATTGCAATCTGGCTTCTGACCACAGGTCCTATCACAGCCCTGAAGGGGCTATTGGGAGGACTTCCTACCTGATGGAAACCTCCAGTGGAAACCAGTGGGATTTTCTGTCTTTTCTCATCAGAGATGAGTAACCCTAGGTGCAGACATCGTCCTCCCTGTGTTCTGCAACGTCCCTCCCCGGGATGTACTATTGCCCTGCCTGACTCTGCAAGCTGAGGTTCCCCAGGCCCCATAGACACTGCTACAGGGCTGGCCTCACCCTCAGCTGAGGACAGAACCACTATGATTCTCAAACCTGTCCTTTTGGTCCCCATCTGTGCCATGAGCTCCAGCCTTGACTCCCAGCAGTTCTGGGAGAGTTGTCTGAGGTCACACCTACACCTCAGGTACAGCTCACAGTGACTCTGTTGCACACCTGCCCCCTATCCATGCACCCCCCTCTCTGGCCCACTTCACAGTCACCCCTGTGATCACATTCATCTCCGCCAGAATTTGAAGTCATCACCCACCTCTTCTCCATGTTCCTCTCCCAGACACAGCCTCTCCTTGGTTCTGTTCCCTAAATAAGGACTGGCACACGTTTGCCCCTTTACCCACCTTTTAATGCGTAGTTTCAAGCCCCCAGTGTATTTTTTAATATTGGAAAACATTTCAAATGCTTTCTTCACTGGCCTCTTTCATTCAGATCTGATTTCTCTTCAATTCCTTTCTTTCATCCCCCGGCCCACATGGGCTTTTTGGAATGCAGACCTCACGCAAACAGATATGGCTAACTGGGTGCTGAGAAATCACGGGGGAGCCAGTAATTATAGAGCACGGCACTGAACTGGAAGGCACCAGATTTATTGGCAAATATGCAAGTGCTCACTGCTGACCTAGCAGAATGCCCAGGCACATGGTGCTTCCTGAGTAAATACCCTTTCTGAAAGCCGTGGAAGAATATCTCACTGAAAGGGTCTTTCTTTCTGAAATATGCTTTCAGAAAGACACTGCAGCAAGACTGTTTAGTAAATGAGGGCTCTGTGTGTTCATGGAAAGAGTAGACCTAATGGGCAAGGGCTGCCTTGCAAATCTTTGAGGTTAGGCATTTGATACAGCTTTTCCTAAACCTTACATAAGATATTTCTGTGAACTTGGATTTGAAGGGATCCCTGTGCTCCCTTAAAAGAATTTATCATGTGAGAGTAGGGTGCTTTTTGCTTCCTTATAATGTCTCTGAGCTTTGCAAGATCTTTAAAAATAGACATATTTATCTTATAATTAGGAGAAACAATAACAGAATTAATCAACACAAACTTTTAATGACAAACTATGTCTGTCTTGGTTCTTGGTTCTCACGAGCAGTCCCAGATGGGAGAAGCCACCTGCCTGCCTCCAGAGAGGTTTGCTCTTAAGCAGGATAGAAGAAGTGCTTTCTTGGCACCTGGAGTCTCTCTTCCTCCTCTTTCCCCCACTTCTCTGCTCTGTTAAATCTGCGGGGGTCTCCCGCAGGAAGAAAGGGCGGCAGGACCAGAGCCTGTTTAAGCAGTGTTTGCATGCAGTAAGAAGATGGAACAGTGTGGCAGGAGGGATGTGTCTCTTTGTCTCAGCAGTAATAAACTTGACCTTTATCTGCAGCTCAGCCTTCCTGATGAGAGCTGCCTTGGGTGTAGGGGTGTGTGTGTGAGAGAGAGAAGCGGTGTGTGTGTGTGTGTGTCTGTGTGTGTATGTGGAAGAAGGGGGTTATATACAACTCCTTGTGGCAAAGAGGACCTAAGACAGGGAACTGTGATCTTCTGTGTGATCTTAAAGTTTGTCAGTGGAACACGATTTGGGTTCAGGCTGCACCCCTGGCATCCATCCCCTCTCTTTTACAGGCAGGTGATCTTCCCCAGTGGAGCGCACCTCTGAGCTTCTGAGGACAGACAGAGTGGAAGTTGGAGACCCACAACACTGGGAGAGCAGTGGGGAATCTGTTTACTAACCTGGAAAGCCACGGGACTCCTCAGCTGGGCTGGAGGCCACAGCTGAGACCTGGGCAGGAGGCCTGCAGGGCGTCACCCAGGGGGAGACCGGGCTTCTGCACCGCGCTCCGGTGTGCAGTGGCTTAGAAGCCGGCGGGGAGGACTGGTCTCTCTCCCGGGGGAGCTCTAGAGCTTAGAAGGCGGGGCTGGGGGGGACTGGTCTCTCTCCCGGGGGAGCTCTAGAGCTTAGAAGCCGGGGCCGGGGGGACTGGTGTCTCTCCCTGGGGGGAGCGCTAGAGCCCTGTGGTCACTGTCAGGGGCCCCTGGGCAGCGCACCTTTCTTTCAGTCCTGTTTTGTTTTGCCCCGAACGTGTGTGTCCCTAACTGCGTGTCTCCCCCGCTGCCCATTGAGTTGCAGACCTCACTCTTGCAGGGGGGTGGGTGTTCAGGCCCCCTCGAGGTGCCGAGCATCCTGGCAGCAGGGTAAGGACACCCCAGAGTCTCCTCGGAAGAGTGGGCTTGGGGGTGGGGCGGGTCTGTTGGGTCACCTGTGGCTTTACAGTTTCGACTTCACCCAGCACAGGTGTCATGCGCTCAGCCAATGCACTCAAATGTGCTTCTGTCTCTGTCCCCGCCCAGTCCTGCCGAGAACTCTGAGCCCAGGAGAGTTGTGCTCTCTCCCACGACGTCTGCAGGACAGGGTCTGCGGCTGCAGGGCAGCGTGGAGCCTGGGCTCCCACCCGCGTGGACACGATCACAGCGGCCTCACCTTCCAGCCAAGCCCTGAGGGCTCTGTGGGCAGCACCTCTTTCTAGGCCGCCGTGAGGACCATGAGACCACGGAGCGGACATGAGTTCCCTTTTCCTCCTTTTCCCAAATCAAGATACATTTGTTATCTCGGCCTGCTTTAGAATGTTGTAATTTATCTGAGGGTTTCCTCTTTTTCCTATTTTTTAGATAATACGGGTTTGTATTTGACCCTTTACTATGGACTTTGCTGGATTCTGATATGTAAGTCAGGGTTATTTAGTGCAGTTGTAAGTGGTCAGCAGGTAATCACGGCTTCAGATTTGTGATGCGTGTCGGTGGAGGGTGCTAATGTTGGCTGGAGGGTGTGTGTGTGTGTGTGTGTGTGTGTGCATCTGAGTGCGGTGTTGTGGAGCACAAAGTGCATAACCATTGGTGACAGTCACTATACATTCTGTCAGTCTCGCTGATGAGACCAGAGCTTGTTAGAGGAGACACACCATCCTCACCTTTGCCTTGCTCCCAACCTCAGTGGTCCCCAACACATCCCCAGGCAAATTCAGCCATCCGTGATATTCTGAGAATGTCCCTTTTGCCCGCCACCTTCTTGCCCCTCAATCAGCATCACTGCTTCTAGAAGACAAAGGATGCCTTCACGGTCCACTGGCCAAACCCTGTCCAAGTCCATCCAACAGTGTGGTCCATACTTCTCACTCTCCATCCACGCAAGCTGCCGAGGGGCCACCTCATGCCCTCAAGACCCTCCTCTCTTGCCCACTTGGTGCTAAAAGAAATTTGATTTCAATCCAGCACAGGTTTCTGAAGGGGCTCTGTCTCACCCTTGGACACTTCTAACTTACTCTTTAGAGATCTTCATAGAGATTGGAGCTGGAAACTTCTTTTCTTTCTTTCTTTTTTTTTTTTTTTTTGGTCTGCGTTTCGACGCTGTGAGGCATTTGCAATCGCCTGGTCCAATTCCCTCATCTTGCAGATGAAGGAGACACCTTCTACTATCTGCCCTAAGTCCCAGGCCAGGCCGAGGACAGTGACTTCGCTTGCCCTCCTGTCTAGTAACTCCTGCCCACAGGTGCTGTGTCTCCTGTTCCAGAGGTATAACTGGTCTCATCAATGTGCCTGAAAAGAAGGTGAAAGAAAATGACAGCATGACCAGACACAGCCACAGGATCTCCAAGACCACTAGGCGCTTTTCTCAGTGATAGCCGGGAGAGAGACCCTGAGTGGACCATGAGGGAAGCCTCGTTTCAGAAAATTTTTAACACTCCAAAAAGAAACCCCATCCCCATCAATCAGTCACCACCGTGCCCCCTACCCCAGGCCCCAGCAGCTCTGCTTTCTCTATCGGTAGATTTGCCTGATCTGGTTGCTTCACGTAAGTGGAATCATACAATATGTGGGTTTTTGCGTCTGGCTTCTCTCACTTAGCATAGCGGTTCCACTCTAAGATACAGGGGTGGGACTTCCCGGGTGGCTCAGGTAAAGAATCTGCCTGCCAACGCTGGACACGCAGGTTCTATTCCAGATCTGAGAAGGTCTCACAGGCTGCAGGGCAGCTAAGCCTGAGTGCCACGACTGCTGAAGCCGAGCGCCTAGAGCCTGTGCTCTGCACCAGGAGCAGATGCTGCAGAGAGACGCTCACGCAGCCAGAGAAGGGCCTGCACGGCAGGGGAGACTCGGCACAGCCGAAAATGAGCGAGCAAGCACTGGAGCACACACGAAGATACAGGGGTGATGACTGCGTGGCCCTGTGAGCTGGATCCAGGCTGCTGACTTGCACCACTGACAGTGATAACACTTAACGTTATATGCACTTTCCCTCAGAAATCTACACAAGGAAACAGCTTTGTTTCTTCTAAATGTGCCGAAGAAGTCGATTGAGAATTGACAGAAATTTTCTAGGTATAGATTTGGCTGCTTACTCATCAATGAATAGATGCAATGGCTGTGAATTGAAAACCAATTGCCTTTGCTCAGTAAGGGAGACGCTTAACGCTAGAAATCTTATCCTTGCTGTTCCGTTTAAACTTGCTCTAACTCTTGGAACCACATGTAGCAGAAAGTAGGTTTCAGCTCAGTTCTGGTCAAATCGCACTGAGCACTTAATTAGTATGATAAACAAGTGAAGGTTTACTGAATAGTAAATTCACACTCAGCTTTATATCATATTTTCTTGTCTTTGATGTTTTGGAAGATCGGGCAAGGATAGATAGGATCCTGGTTGAATAATCAAGAAATAGATCAATTTTGAAGGCACTGCTCTGCCTTTATAATTCCTTTTGCAAAGAACAGGAAAATTATGTTTTGTCTTGCTCTTTGTTGAATGTATATGAGCCTGAAAACAGATGTCATTCCGCTGGTATCTTCAAGCTATTAGTGGCGATATAAAAACCGGTGCTCTCCACGGGAGAGAAGAGGTTTGGACCACATTACAGCTGTGCTCACAGCATATAAACATTCTAGTGATGAAAATGGAATTCAGAGCCAACAGCCCTACGTGTTAGTAAAATTCACTTTCAAAATATGCTTTTCATGTGTGAGCCATATAGACGCCAACACATGACTGTATTAATAGCACACATTTCTGTCAGGAACCAACAGAACTTGACCTGGTTAACCTCTTTTTGGTCAATAAATATGTATGTCAGAGCATCAGAATTATTTCGGTGATACTTGATTTTATAGTGCCTGGAACCCAAAGTGATTATTTTCAAAAAGTGCAATTGAAAGTTCTGAAAACTTGCTGAAAAGCCTCCCTTTTATTGCACTTATCCAGACTTTAAAAGATTCGTTGCTCACAACAGACTTTTATGCGGTGCAGTTTCCAGTTTTTGTACCAGAACCCAGGAACCTACACAGACAGCATATTCCACTGCCTGCTGCTCACCTCCAGACTCTTGCCATCTTCTAATGGGCATTGCAATTGTTTGTATAGGATTCATTCCTTGGAGGGAAATGCGGCCGGAAGGAGGGCTGAAAGGGGTTTGTTTATTGCAAGAGGAGGCAGGTTTCAGCGACCCAGTTCCTGGTGTGTGGTTCTGGAAGGCTCTCCTTCCCCCGTGTGTGCCTCCGTGAACTGCTCTCTGCCCTTCAGGATGCCACTCAGAAATCCTTCCCTTCCCCAAGTTAGAGACCCCTCTTCTTCTGCTTCTGCACAGCTTGTGTCTGGTGGCACCTGGTGTGTGAGGCTCCATCCCCCAGGCAGGCCTGTCTGCACACTCACCTTCACACCCCCACTTCCAAGGCTTGGCAGACAACCTGCCGATCCAGTGTGTGAAAGAGAGTAAGTGAACGAAGGCGCAAATATTCCTTAATTACAGGACACGTCAAGATCTGGCGTGGCCGCGGAGGTGTGTTTTTTATGTTTTGTGACTGCCCTACATTGCCACATCTGCTCTCCCTTCTGGGGGTACAGACCTTCCTCTAGGATAAATAAAGGTCCTGGCGGAGAGTCGCGGGAATGTCCTGGCTCCCTGCCCAGTGTCTTATATTGATGGATGTGTGTTCAGTTGCTCAGGTGTGCCTGACTCTTTGTGACCCCATCGACTGTAGCCCGCCAGGCTCCTCTGTCCATGGGATTTCCCAGGCAAGAATACTGGAGTGGGTTGCCATGTCCTTCTCCAGAGGATCTTCTCAAACTGGGGATTGAACTCATGTCTCTTGCGTTTCCTACACTGGCAAACACACATATCTATATATACATGTTATGATACATGTATCAAAAAATATATAAAATGGTACTGTGGTCAAATTGTGTGTGTGTGTATTGGACAGGACCAGAATTCATTTACATAAGCGAGAGTTTCTCACTTGAACTGGCTAGAGCATCAGAGAAATGTATGGCCAAGTATGGTATTTTACATAACCCATCTTTTACATGGGTGCAGCTATGAAAGATGGTTACTGATGATTAAATGTTACAAGCAAGAGATATTTCAGGGTCCTCACTGTCTGTGACATCAAGAATAAGCCAGTTAAGCTTTCCTGCCTTAATTTCCTCAGGTGAAAAGTGGAGATGATAAAACCACCTTCCATATGATGCTGCATAAAGATTAAATAGCTCTTACAGGCAACCCCTTAGAATGGTGTTTCCGCAGAACAAGGGACCAGTGCCCCATTTTGATTGCATGCTTGTCAATTATCCCAAGTGAATGACAAAGCTCTGAGTTTTAGCAGCTAACGAATTTATTAACATTTTCATGTGCATAAGGCACAATCTGATGGGGAAAAATAAAAAAGAAACTAACGAATCCATAATCATCATAGGAGCTCCTTTAAATCATATTTTCCATATATTAATAAAGTATAGACTTATTCCTTTCATAAACCCAAAGAAAATCAACATTAAAAAAGGAAATTATATCTATTATGTTTGACTACAATTCATGAATTATAAAATAGTAGCAAATGATAGACCAAAAATACACTCATTAAGACCTTCTAGTAACCCTATGTGAAAGCCAGAATTTAATTTTAAACAAAGCCACTTTACCTTTCTATAGTTACTTTTTAATTAAACAAATGATGCTTTATAAGAGAAGGTATTTAAATGTACACAAATAAATTTTATGTACAGGAGCAACATAAGATAACATTTAGGAAATATGTCCAAAATATCAGGAATTTATGTAAAAACCTTATACCTTTATAAAATCTGAAGCTTAAACTTTCTTAGAACTTTGGTTCAGCAAGACCTGGTGTTCAGAGGTAAAGAGGCCTACTGTGGAATTTTTTTCTTAAATTTGCTAGAAGTATCTTAGTCTGTGAATGTGCTACTGACCAGACATTAACAAGCGGCACTTGCAGAGGCAGCGCTCCCGGAGGAATTGCAGTGCCCGAAGACAGAGAATAGCGGCGACACCGAGGTTCCCCTCTGGAAGTCAGCTAGTTCATTTCTCCTCCTTTGGTAAAAACAAACACAGGTAACGGAGGGCTCATAAAATGAGTCAGGTTGGTTTATACAACTACAGATGATGTCACAGTGTACAATTATTTGTAATTCCAAATGTTTAAAACATGTAAACTATAAAAGTAAGTGTTTAGTATTTAACTATTGAACACGTTTAAAAGCTATTTTCCTGGAGGAGGAAATGGCTGCTGCTGCTGCTGCTAAGTCGCTTCAGTCGTGTCTGACTCTGTGCGATCCCGTAGACAGCAGCCCACCAGGCTCCCTCGTCCCACTCCAGTATTCTTGCCTGGAAAATTCCATGCCCCGTGGGCTACAGTCTGGGTTTCAAAGGAAAAAACACGACTAAGTGGCTAAGACATACAAAGCTATCTTAGGGCCTCCCTGGTGCCTCAGATGGTAAAGAATCAGCCTGCAGTGCAGTAGGCCTGGGTTCAGTCCCTGGATTGGGAAGCTCTCCTGGAGAAGGCGATGCCTACCCTCTCCAGTGTTCTGACCTGGAGAAGCCCACGGACAGGGGAGCCTGGCAGCTACAGTGCATGAGGTCGCAAAGAGTCAGACACGACCGAGCAGCTTTCACTTTCAAAGCTGTTTTAAACCGTCTCACTATTTTGCTCTTTAGAAAGAGCCACAGGGACAACAATGCTGGTGTCCATTTCTGCTCCTTTGTCCTCCTCCGTCATACAGACGGGCCAGCAGGTGTAGCTCCATTTCAGGGCTGACTGAGAAGCGAAAGGAAGCACGCAGGAAAATAATGGTGGTGCTTCTCTAGGCCACTCTGAGGGAGAATGTGATGAAGGATGTCCTCAGTAAACAGATACAGAGATAATAAAAAGGTGTCCTCGTCTGTCTGGTCCTTGGAGAATGTACGGGTCAGGAACCCAGCAGGACACAGATGGCCCATTCACGGTGCCTGACCTCTTCCTGCCCGCCTCGCATCCCTTACCAGGGGTGCGGGTAAGCTGAAGCCACGGATGCAGATTCAGGGCCGCTGCGATGGCTGAGCTGCCTGATACCCCTTGCAGGCAAGAGGGGTACGGGGAGACCAGGCATGTGGACGCCAGAGCAGAGAGCCCCTCAGACGGGCCACCTTGCGGGTGCTGTGTCCCCGGGTGGGGATGTGCAGCCAGCTCAAGCCTCCTCGCGGGAGGAGTGCCAAGGGCAGCCACGCCTGCACTCTCCTCCAGCCACAGACACGCCGCGCCGGCTCCTCCCCGGCGGCCCAACAGGACATCTGAGAGCAGGGCACCCTCGGCGTGGCCCAGCTCCTGGACCGGGGAGCCGGGTGGAGCAGAAAGAGCAGACTGGAGGGGGCGAGGGGGAAGCCCAGTCCCACGTGAGTCATCCTCTGAAGGTCCTGCCGGGATCGGAAGTGAATGGAGCTCCCGGGTGTGACGTTCTAGTGACGCACTTCATGGAGTGAGAAAGCTAAAACCGTCCTAGGCAAACACATCATTAACACTCCCTCTAAATCATCCTTCATGATACTAGTTGTCTGAGTGTGGTTTTTATAGCATTTCCCTCCCCGACACTTCACAACTGAAGTTTAGAGTGAGAAATTAAATAACAAGTCTTCCACATCAAAGGGGGTTCCCAGGTGGTTCAGTAGTAAAGAAGCCACCTGCCAATGCAGGAGACGTGGGGTTGATCCCTGGGTTGGAAAGATCCCCTGGGGAAGGAAATGGCAACCCACTGCAGTGTTCTTGCTGGGAAATCCCACGGACAGAGGAGTGTGATGGGCTATAGCCCACGGGGTTGCAGAGAGTCAGACATGACTGAGCGACTGAGGGCGCGCACACACACATCTCACAACAACGAATGTCCGAGTTGCAGATGATGGTTTATTTGATGGGAGGCTATTTCACTAGGTGTCTATATTTAGCAAATAAAAATAAAGGATCCCCAGTTAAATTCAAATAAACAACGGATTTTGAAGTATAGATATGTTCCAAATACCACTTGGTACACACTTATATTAAAAAACTCTACCTGAAATTCAAATTTAACAGGACATTGTGTTTTAATCTGGCAACACCACGCTTCACCGCTGCAGTCATTTACAAGGTCACCATTTGTAAGTTTTTTTTTTTTTTCAGAAAGGAGCTTCAAATCTGTTCAAATAGTTAAATGTGAAGCAGATTCATTGCTCCAAGTTCTACAGCATGGCCTGGGATAATGTAAAGGTTGGGTTTCACAAATTCTTACCTCCATTCTAGAAGAATTTTAATATGGGAGCTATTCTGTTGTTTATTCATACATTTGTTTGGTAAATGTTAATTAACATCTCTTTAGTGCTAGGGCCTTTCCCTGGTAGCTCAGCTGGTAAAGAATCTGTCTGCAATGCTGGGTCCATTCCCTGGTTTGGGAAGATCCCCTGGAGAAGGGAAAGGCTACCTACCCCAAGGCTTGCCTGGAGAATTCCATGGACAGAGGAGCTTGGTGGGCTACAGTCTACGGGTTGCAATGTGTCAGACAAAATAGTGCTAGGAATTATTCTAGATGTAGAGGACACAGCAATAAACCCCAGAGACAAGACACCTGTCTCATCTATCCTCACGGCACTCAGGGTCTGGTGGGAAAGACAGGTAAGAAGGAAACAACACGATTTAAAGTTGTGACCTGGAAGTCCAGTGGTGAAGACTCAGTGTTCCCAGTGCAGAGGGTGTGGGTTTGATCCCAGGTCAGGAAACTAACATCCGACATGCCAAATGGCCAAAAATAAATAAATAATACAATTTCTTAAAAAAGCAATTAAAAAAAAACTTGCAATGGTCACCATATGACTATAATGAAGAAGGAAGCGAGTGGCAGATCACGGAAGTGATTTTAGGCACATGCTCTCAGGCAGCTTCTGTGCAGAGTGACCGGGGGCGAAGATCCAGAAAACTAGAGGGTCATGCAGAGACCAGACAGGAAAGCATCTCAGAAGAGGAAACAGCACCTGCGGTGTCCCCGAGGCTGCGAGAAGCAGGGAGAGTGTGCTCATGTGCAGTTACAGGCCAGTGTGGCTGGAGCTGAGGGAAGCGGGGATGGGGCGAGACGCCGGGGCTGGGAGAGATGCTGGGAATGGGGAGAGACGCCGGGGTCAGGGCGAGACGCCGGGGCCGGGGCAAGACGCCGGGGCCGGGGCGAGACGCTGGGGATGGGGAGAGATGCCGGGGTCGGGGAGAGACGCTGGGTCCGGGAGAGAC
>SJYG01000030.1:5982529-6022735 GCA_006410535.1 Litocranius walleri | reverse complement strand
AGAGGCGGGGCCCGGGAGAGACGCCGGGACCAGGGAGAGACGCTGGGGTCGGGAGAGACGCCGGGGTCGGGGAGAGATGCCGGGGTCGGGGGAACCCGGTTCTCTTAGACTCTCAGACCTGGTGGGGTAAGCGAGAGGCTACTGAGTGGTTTGGAGCAGAGGAACCATATGTCCTGATTCTTACAGCTGGAGTCGGGATGCTGTCTGGAGAACAGGACGGAGGAGCACAAGGAGGAGAGAGGACTCACAGGGCTGTCAAGGCCAGGCAGGAATCCAAGGCAGCTGGAAATCAGCGGGCTTCCCTGGTGGCTCAGAAGATAAAGAATCCGCCTTCAATGCAGGAGACCTGGGTTCGATCCCTGGGTGGGGAAGACCCCCTTGGAGGAAGGCACGGCAACCCACTCCAGTGTTCTTGCCTGGAGAATCCCATGGACAGAAGAGCCTGGAGGGCTACAATCTATGGGGTCGCAAAGAGTGGGACATGACTGAGCGCCTAAGCACAGCACAGCAGAGGTCAGAGCCAATTTACCTGAGGTCTGTTTGGAAGGTGGGGCCAAAGGGACTGAACGGCTGTGAGAGGGGGCCCCTGGGAGAGTGGAGCAGGTTAGCTCTAGACTTTTGGCTTCAGCGTCTGGGTAAATGCTGATTCTGTTCACTGAGATGAAGCAGTTTGGCAAGGACTGACTCGTAGGGATGAGGAAATCCAGAGTTCCACAGGGAAAATGTCACATTTATTTCTACGTTTGCGATGCAATCGCATTCTAGAAAGGGTGCTGAGAGGAGAGATGGAGAGCCTGGACTTCAGGGCAACGTGGAGGCATATGTTGGCCCTTGATGTGTTGCCTGGAGCTTCGAGTTGTCTCTTGCCAGTTTGGTTCCCCAGGAAGCTGACTGTGAGATGGGCACGAACCTGTGGGTTTCTTAGAACAAGCGTCACCGAAAACTGATAGCTTTACATTCACACTTTCTGATTTCCCTGCCACACTGGTCTACGTGCATTTGGTCCATCTTGTCAACCCTCTTTTTAAAGGAAAGTCTCTTCACTTGCCCATTTCACCTTGAATTCTCAAAGCCATTGATTCTCCAGCGAACCCCACCCTTCCCATGTCATCAGTTCTCCCCTAATCACTCCTGTTGCGCTGTATCATGTTCTCTCTTCTATCTCCCCCTTGATGGTATGCCTGTTTCCAACTGTTGCCCCATATTTCGGCTCCCCTTTATGCCCAGACACTCACTTAAATCAATTTTTCTGGAGTTTAGCTGCTTTGCAATGTTGCGTTAGTTTCTGCTGCACAGTGAAGTGGATCAGCCACAGGTACACACATATTGCTTCCATTTGGGATTTCCCTCCCATTTAGAGCACCACAGTGCAGTAAGTGGGGTTCCCTTGGTATACAGTATGTTCTCAGTAGTTATCTATGTTATACTTAGTATCCATATACCCTGGTGGCCTCAGACGGTAAAGAATCCGCCTGCAATGCAGGAGACCTGCGTTCAGTCCCTGGGTTGGGAAGATCCCTTGGAGGAAGGCTTGGCAACCCGCTCCAGAATTCTTGCTGGAGAATCCCCATGGACAGAGGAGCTTGGCGGGCTACAGTCCATGGGGCCGAGTCAGAAGTGACTGAGCGACTAACCACATCCATAGTGTATATGTGTCAATACGCCTAAACTTTTTAAAGAGGTATCTGCTCCCAACCTCAATAAGACCCTCATTCTACATCCAAAGGAGCTTCTGCTTGTCTCACTATACCCAGACTGCAGTGTTCAAGGTTATTTGCAAGTTCTCTGCTAGACCCATGGATGGCCTTGTCCCCAACTTATGGGACGTCTCAGTATTGTTGGAGATAGCTGAATACCAGTCTTTGATTCAATGCTCTCTTGACTGCAGTAAGGTCACTCCCTGAGGTCCCTTCTGCTTCAAAGCCACCCCGCCTGTGTCTCCTTGCCTCATACCCATCTTCCACTTTGCCTTTTTTGTATTTTCCAGCCTTTGCCTGCCAGGCACTTGCTTGCATTGTATTGTTTATTTGCATGGATTTAAATATTATTTGTAGGTGGATGCTTTCAATTTTTAACTCTCCATTCTAGCCCTTTTCTCTCATGTTTTTGACACCTCCTTGTGAATTTCTCCCAGGCATCTCATTCCCCCACGTTTTTCTCTCCAAATTTCCACATTTCTGGAAATCATGCAACCGCAAACCATTGCTTATTTCTGATTCCCTTCCCACCTCAGTTTCCCATCTACAATCGTCACCAAATGCCATCAGTTTCCTCTCATACTATATCTCAAATCTTCCCACTTCCCTGAATCTTCCGCTTTCACACTTGGTTATTGACAAAATCTCCTGTATCTTCTGTGGCTTTTTTTCTTTTTGCTCCCTTCAATATATTTTTCACATACCAGACGAGCTTTCTGAAATATACATCAGATCATTTCACTCACCTGCTTAAGGCTTTTCAAAGGCTTCATAGTGTGCCTTAGAATAAAATAACCTCCCTGAAGGAATTTGGGTGCATTGATCCCTATCTGTCCTCCCTATGGGCTTCCATGACAGCTCAGTTGATAAAGAATCCGCCTGCAAAGCAGAGGACCCTGGTTTGATCCCTGGGTCAGGAAGATCTGCTGGAAAAGAGATAAGCTACTCACACCAGCATTCTTGGGCTTCCCTTGTGGCTCAGCTGGTGAAGAATCCGCCTGCAATGCGGAAGACCTGGGTTTGGTCGCTGGGTTGGGAAGATCCCCTGGAGAAGGAAAAGGCTCCCCACTCCAGTGTTCTGGCTGGAGAATCCCATGGGCTGCATAGTCCGTGGGGTTGCAAAGACTCGGACACGACTGAGAGACTCTCACTGCCTTTCCTATTTGATTTTCTCTCCTCCTCCCTCACTGTCTCCCATCCTGCTCATCTTTTCTCAGTCCCAGTTCTTCTTCTGTTCTTTCTTGACCCACAGCCTGCTGTTGTATCTCCAGGAACTCCACGCAGTCCCTCCTTTATCTTTTCAACGGCTATTTCCTTACTATTCCTCTAGTCTCCACTTAAAAGTAATTTCCTCAAAAAAGTCTCCCCAGCCCCTTTCCCTTAGAGACTACCCCTATTTGATTTGAATCCACATTCTCACACTTCACACAGCTGGTTCCAAGCCTGCCTCTTCCTCCAGTTCATGAGGGGATCTCACCTGTTATGTTCTCCCTTGGGCTCACTGATCTTGTAGGACAAATGAAATCCAAGAGAATAAGAGGCTTGTTGGAACAATAGACTGGTTTCAAACTGGGAATGTCTTCCTTGAAGCTTTAATGGTAAAGAATCTGCCTGCAATGCAGGAGACCCTATCTTCCGCTTTCACACTTGGTTATTGACAAAATCTCCTGTATCTTCTGTGGCTTTTTTTCTTTTTGCTCCCTTCAATATATTTTTCACATACCAGACGAGCTTTCTGAAATATACATCAGATCATTTCACTCACCTGCTTAAGGCTTTTCAAAGGCTTCATAGTGTGCCTTAGAATAAAATAACCTCCCTGAAGGAATTTGGGTGCATTGATCCCTATCTGTCCTCCCTATGGGCTTCCATGACAGCTCAGTTGATAAAGAATCCGCCTGCAAAGCAGAGGACCCTGGTTTGATCCCTGGGTCAGGAAGATCTGCTGGAAAAGAGATAAGCTACTCACACCAGCATTCTTGGGCTTCCCTTGTGGCTCAGCTGGTGAAGAATCCGCCTGCAATGCGGAAGACCTGGGTTTGGTCGCTGGGTTGGGAAGATCCCCTGGAGAAGGAAAAGGCTCCCCACTCCAGTGTTCTGGCTGGAGAATCCCATGGGCTGCATAGTCCGTGGGGTTGCAAAGACTCGGACACGACTGAGAGACTCTCACTGCCTTTCCTATTTGATTTTCTCTCCTCCTCCCTCACTGTCTCCCATCCTGCTCATCTTTTCTCAGTCCCAGTTCTTCTTCTGTTCTTTCTTGACCCACAGCCTGCTGTTGTATCTCCAGGAACTCCACGCAGTCCCTCCTTTATCTTTTCAACGGCTATTTCCTTACTATTCCTCTAGTCTCCACTTAAAAGTAATTTCCTCAAAAAAGTCTCCCCAGCCCCTTTCCCTTAGAGACTACCCCTATTTGATTTGAATCCACATTCTCACACTTCACACAGCTGGTTCCAAGCCTGCCTCTTCCTCCAGTTCATGAGGGGATCTCACCTGTTATGTTCTCCCTTGGGCTCACTGATCTTGTAGGACAAATGAAATCCAAGAGAATAAGAGGCTTGTTGGAACAATAGACTGGTTTCAAACTGGGAATGTCTTCCTTGAAGCTTTAATGGTAAAGAATCTGCCTGCAATGCAGGAGACCCGGGTTCGATCCCTGGGTCAGGAAGATCCTCTGGAGAAGGGAATGGCAACCCACTCCAGTATTCTTGCCTGGAGAATCCCATAGACAGAGGAGCCTGGCAGGCTCTAGTCAGTGGGATCGCAGAGTCGGACACAACTGAGCAACCGAATGATGATGATAGGGTAGGCCATCAGAGAATGAGAAGGACTGCTGTCATTGTACCTGAATTTACAGCAAGACATCCAGAAAGCGGAGCATAGCATTCAGCAAAAGATGAGTGGGCAAGCACAAAGACACTATTTTAGATCTGTGGTGTCCTCTGCCCCTGTGTGTAGTCAAGTGAGGTCATCAAAAGACTCAAACATATGCGTGAAACAGGAAAGTCATTAAGCGATCATTCTTTCAGGTAGTTATCACAAAATTACGCATACATGCATGTATAAAAACATTCATGAGAAGGCGTGCGTGTGTGCATGCTAAAATGTCTCACTTGTGTTTGACTCTTTTTGACCTCATGGACTGTACCTCACCAGGCTCCTCTGTCCATGGGATTCTCCAGGCAAGAACACTGGAGTGGGTTGCCATGCCCTCCTCCAGGAGGTCTTTGCTACTCAGGAGTGGAAACCAAGTGTCTTACATTGCCTGCGCTGGCAAGCACGTTGTTTACCCCCAGTGCCACGCGGGGAGCCCTTACACGAGTATACATATATATATACACACACGTGCGTGCAATAACCACACAGTATTGTCACATTGCAGAGTTCCTTACAGAATGATTGCTTTTCTAAATGACCTACAGGCTGTTAAGAAAATATCTATCCTATTTATAATTCTGTTTATTCCCAGAACCCATGTTTCCCAGATACCTCCTATGTGCCAGGCACTGGGAACATGTCACTCAACAGCAACAAGTGGCACCCAGCTGTTGTGTCAGGTGTTGAGAGACACCAGGAAGAGTAAAGAGAGGCCAGGTGCCCTCTAACCGGTGCATATGCGTATGTGGGGAGGGGTGCACAGCAGGTGCAAAGAAGCAAGCACAACAGCCCTGGGGCAGCGGGTGTGCCTGGCAGAGAGCGCAAGGACCACGTGCCTGCGGGCAGGGGCGGGTACTGAGGGGCAGCTGCTCAGGCCACATGCGTGCCTTCGGGGCCAACCTCAAAGCTTTGGTTTTCCCCTGAGTTGGAGGGGCACCTCCGGGGGTGTCTAGAGGAATGGTGTGATCTGACCCCCAGTTCTCAGGGAATGACTCTGACTCCATGTGGAGAACCTGTGGTCATGCAGGTGTGGACTCAGAGGAGCAGGCAGGGTCACAGAAGTGACCCGCTGGGGATGATGGAGATGTGGGCAGAGGGCAGCAGGAGGCGAGGTGACCATCGCCCGAGTCCACATGTACTTGGTACCCGGTGACATTACTGCTCGCTGACGGGCTGGGTATGGGCACGAGGGAAACAGAGGTGTCTGGTCCGTCACATTTGCCCCGAACAACTGAAGAGTGGAGCTCCCATCTGCAGATGTGGGGAGAGTCAGTCAACTGGGCAGCCTTGGAGATACTGATGCTGCTGTGGCTGTTTCTACTGGAAAGAATTTCAGCATTGACAGGATGCCTCAGTCGGTAAAAAAGTCAATCTGCAATGCGGAGACCCTAATTTGATTCCTAGGTCGGGAAAATCCACTGGAGAAGGGGTAGGCTACCCATTCCAGTATTCTTGAGTTTCCCTGGTGGCTCAGCTGGTAAAGAATCTGCCTGCAATGCGGAAGACCTGGGTTCAACCCCTGGGTTGGGAAGATCCCCTGCAGAAAGGAAAGGCTACCCACTGCAGTGTTCTGGCCCAAGAACTATACAGTCCATGAGGTTGCAAAAAGTCAGACACAAGCACGACTCTTACTTCATGTGAAAAACTGACAGAGGCAGCTTGTCCTTTATATAATCCCCCCGGGCCATTTTGTACTTTTGCACATAGAGCAGTTATGAGAAGGACATCTTGGATATTGTTCTTAGGTCCCTCTGCAGTCTGAGTGCCATTCCAGCAGTTAGAAATTCTCGACGTGCCCTGTTGCAATTATGAGTCAACGTGCTCCTGCAATGCAGGAGACCCTGGTTTGATCCCTGGGTCGGGAAGGTTCCGTGAAGAAGGGAATGGTTACCTCCTCCAGTATTCTTACCTGGAGAATCCCATGCACAGAGAAGCTGGAGGCTTACCGTTCATGGGGAAGCAAAGAGTCAGGCACGACTGGGCTACTAACACGTTCATGCTCAGGGATGAGGGCGCTGTCCTGAACACATCCTGTTTTGTTTGGTGGAGGGAATATAGTTTATGCCTAAGGTGGTCCCTTTCGTGTGTTTTGAAAATAGTCATGCCCTGGATCCTCCTCACTGTCTACTTTCTTGACTTTTGACTAAAAAATGTCTCTTTATAGATAGTAATATGCTTTTTGATGTCTCCAGTCTTGCAAATGGCCAGGAGTCAGCCGTCTAAGCCTGAGGGGCTGAGGTAACCACTCCCTCTCTTTATTTATTTTTTTATTTTTTTTGGAAACCTTGTAGATGCCAGGATTTGTCTGTATATGGATGCCTTATTCATTGTTCTCCCAGCCTGACCTGGAGGACGGCGGGTGGGTTGAGCTCTTCTGTTCTCTGTAACCTTGATAATTCTCCAGGTTAATATCACATTTAAGAGAAATATATTTCTACTATCTGTGTGCATGCTTGCTCAGTCAGTCGTGTCTGACTCTTTGCGACCCCATGGACTGTAGCCTACCAGGCTCCTCTGCCCATGAAAATTTCCAGGCAAGAATACTGGAGTGGGTTGCCATTTCCTACACCAGAGCATCTTCCTGACCCAGGAAGTGAACCCAAGTCCCTGCCTCTCCTTCATCGGCAGGTGGATTCTTTACCACTGCTCCACCTGGGAAGTCCATTATCCACAACGCTGGTAATTTTCCAGATTGATATCACACTGAAGGAAAGCATGTTTCTACTATCTGCATTTCCAGCCAAATCCTTTGCAAATATCTTGTGATTTTTCTCCCCCCCACCAAAAACATTCTTAACATGAAATCCATCTTTGTAGGATTCATGCCCTCCTTGAACCCCAAAAGAACCCTGGCCATGTGCTCTATTTCCTTAAAAAATCTGTATTAGCCAGACTGTGAGTCATGGCATCATTCTGGGATCAAGGTCATCAGTGGCAGCCCAGGTGAAGATGAGGAATGGGATTACAAAAAGTTGTTGCGTCTCACGTAAGACCTCCAGCCAAGTCTGTTCCAAGTCTCCCGCAGGCACACGGGGTATTGCTCCAAAGCCGCCACCTGCTACTTCGCCACACGGAGACGCAGAAGCTTAATCTATCAGATGTTATTTTCCGCTGAGTCTCAGGCAGTAGCCCAGGATCGATATCCTTACAACCAGAATCTCTGTATTAAGTCAGGGCAAGGCCATTCATCATCATTCTGGTCCTTTCTTCTCATCAGCATCCGGAAGCAGGTCCAGCAGTGCTCCAGCTCTCCCCACCGTGTGGCCCTAAAGAGTTCTTCGTGTTATCCTCCTTAAATACATTCTCTCTGAACTGTACGGAGTCTGCAACTGGCTTTCATTAAGGTGTATTTTCCAAAGCACTTTGACTATTTGAAGAGATTAACTATTAAGGAGTGACATAGTGGCACGTGCGTTGAGAATTGGATAAAAGTTAATCAACACAAAATGAAGGCAGTGCAAATCCCACAGCAATGGGAAAGTGAGTGTGAGTCGCTTCAGGCTTGTCTGATTCCTTGTGACCCCATGGACTGTAGCCCAACAGGCCTCTCTGTTCATGGAATTCTCCAGGTAAGAATATGGGCAAGGGTTGCCATTTTTCTCCAGTATCAAGCCCAGGTCTCCTGCATTGGCAGGTGGACTCTCTTATTTTTTTAACAATAGAAGTTGTGCTCAGTTGTTTCCGCCATGTCCGACTCTTTGCAACACTGTGGACTCTAGCCTGCCAGGATCCTTTGTCCATGGTAAGAACACTGCAGTGGGTTGCCACATCCTTCTCCAGAGGATCTTCCTGACCCAGGGACTGAACCTTCATCTCCTGTGTCTCCTGCATTGCAGGCAGACTCTTCACCCACTGAGCTACCTGGGAAATCCAAAAGTAAAAGTTGTGAAAGTGAAGTCGCTCAGTCGTGTCCGACTCTTTGAGACCTGTGGACTGTAGCCCACCAAGCTCCTCCCTCCATGGAATTCTCCAGGCAAGAACACTGGAGTGGGTTGCCAGTTCCTTCTCCAGGTAAAAGTTATTATTTATTAAAAAATACAGCTAATTGTTAAAACCACACAGAAAACAATATGTGGTACATAATACGCAAAATAGTAACATCGTTCAAAATGTGTTTGAACCTAGCTTTCTTTAAATGATTCTCAAGTTGTTAGATTGTGTATATATTTCTAATTGTTTTTTTAGTCTGTTTATTGGTTTTAATTGAAGGATAGTTGCTTCACAGAGTTTTGTTGTTTTCCGTCAAACATCAACATGTATCAGCCATCAGAATCCACACGTCCTGGCTGGTGGGTTCGTTACCATCTGAGCCACCAGGGAGACCCGACAGTGGTGGAGATAGCACCAGCGCCAGGAAATCGACAGGCATGGGGACCCTCGATGCATATGGAAGGCAGTGGGGCAGGATCAGCCCTGAGTATCTCAGGAAGAAACCCGTTCACCTAAAAAAGTGTTTTTTAAGTTTTGATAGCTTGCGGTGAATGATGTCAGATTTTTGATCTCTGAAGAAGAAGAAGATTTAGCTTTGGGACCAGGGACCAGGCTTGATCGCTGAAGAGCTTTTGTGTAGCAGAGGGAAAGCTTCTGACAGACATCAGAAGAAGGGTGGAGAGTGCCCCCCTCACTAGTGTTAGCAAGGAAGTTAAATGCTAAAAAAAAAGAAAAAGAATTAAATTAGTTATTACAATAAATCAAAAGAATGTCTTGAGGTTGTAAAGATCTTATTAGACCCACTCCCGCAATATACATTTTAAAATATCAGGATTAGTTAGAAGGTTTTCAGGAAGGAGAAACTGTCCTCAAGCAGGATACATTGTTATTATATAATCCCTAGTACAGAGTTTAAACTTATTTGTTTGTTGTGTAAACATCAGTTCCCGGCTTAAAGAAAAAGAATTTTTTTATATGACTAAGACTAAGGACATGGAACAACAGACTGGTTCCAAATAGGAAAAGGAGTACGTCAAGGCTGTATATTGTCACCCTGCTTATTTAACTTATATGCAGAGTACATCATGAGAAACACTGGGCTGGAAGAAGCACAAGCTAGAATCAAGATTGCCAGGAGAAATCTCAATAACCTCAGATATGCAGATGACATCACCCTTATGACAGAAAGTGAAGAGGAATTGAAAGCCTCTTGATAAAAGTGAAAGAGGAGAGTGAAAAAGTTGGCTTAAAGCTCAACATTCAGAAAACGAAGATCATGGCATCTGGTCCCATCACTTCATGGGAAATAGATGGGGAAACAGTGGAAACAGTGTCAGACTTTACTTTTTTGGGCTCCAAAATGACTGCAGATGGTGACTGCAGCCATGAAATTAAAAGATGCTTACTCCTTGGAAGGAAAGTTATAACCAACCTAGATAACATATTAAAAAGCAGAGACACTACTTTGCCAACAAAGGTCCGTCTAGTCAAGGCTATGGTTTTTCCAGTGGTCATGTATGGATGTGAGAGTTGGACTGTGAAGAAGGCTGAGCACCGAAGAATTGATGCTTTTGAACTGTGGTGTTGGAGAAGACTCTTGAGAGTCCTTTGGACTTCAAGGAGATCCAACCAGTCCATTCTAAAGGAGACCAGTCCTGGGTGTTCATTGGAAGGACTGATGCTAAAGCTGAAACTCCAATACTTTGGCCACCTTATGCCAAGGGTTGACTCATTGGAAAAGACTCTGATGCTAAAAGGGATTGGAGTCAGGAGGAGAAGGGGATGACAGAGGATGAGATTGCTGGATGGCATCACCGACTTGATGGACATGAGTTTGAGTGAACTCTGGGAGTTGATGATGGACAGGGAGGCCTGGTGTGCTGAAATTCGTGGGGTAGCAAAGAATTGGACATGACTGAGAGACTGAACTGAACTGAACTGAAGGAATGTAGAGAAAAAATAAATAAATATTTGCCCTTTCCTCCTCCTCAAGAACCCCAGACCCCTCTCTCGTCGGGGAGCCCTCAGCTTCTTATCAACCTGTCCAGGAACTGACACTCAGTTTCTTGACCTCACGATCTGAGGGGGTTGGGGGCACTCAATGGGTTGCTGAGCATTGTAGCAGTTCTCATATCTAACTAACAGTTTTGTGTGAAATTCAGAGGGTGCTGTTAGAGGTTGCTTTTGCATGGCCTTTTGCTGAAAGTCAAGTTCAGTCTGAAGGGGCTTCAGTCATGTCTGTATCACTGGGAAACAGATAGTTGGCTTCTTCTGTAGTTTTGTGGAGCTTCAACTTTACTGAAAATTTCTTGGGAAATTTTAAGTTATAAATAAAATAACAGAAAGCATTGTTTTATATTAAATTACACCAACTGTTTTGTGAGATAGAATGCAAGATTTGCATCAGTTTACATCAGTGTTGGAGCACATCCTACAGGCTATAAAGATGGAGCTTTGCTAAACCCACTCTTACCCTTGCCAACTGGGAATGTAACTCATTAGAAGGGCCTTCCTACTTTTCAAAATATCTCAGTGTTTTTATAAAGGTTCAAAGGGAATTTAAGAGCCTTGGATCTGTACTGTGGCCCACAAGTACACAATTCCTGTCTGTGATCTGAGTTACTGAAAATCACAGAGCTGATGTGGGTGTGGAACACGCCGGGCGAGCAGGATCTGTCCTAGTCACCGTACTCAATTCCTCCCCTGAGTGTTCTCATTGTTATGCTCTGAGTCTAAGTCTCCGATGCGACCGAATGAACAAGTCAACCACGGTAATGCAAAAGCATGAAGGGGTCTATTTCTAGCTTGAGCTAGGGCTCTCCTGCCACATCCAACGCAGTAGAGTGGAGCAAGAGCCCCGAGCCCACATTTACAGCTGTATTTATAGGTTTACAGGGAATTGGCAAGGGCTGATTGGCTAATCTTTATTGGCTGCAGGGGTTTTCCTGGTATTTACTAATTGGTTAATCTTTATTGGCTGCAGGGGGATGTCTTTTACATCCTGATAAACTCAAACCAGGTTACAGGAGTATGCTGATTAAACAAGTTCTGGCATCCGCAGGGATGACCTCACTGGGCAATGACTCAGCTTTTCTCGTGAGGCCTATCTTAGTCCCTGAAGCCTATAATAGCATTTGTTAGGTCCCAACACTCATAAGCTAAAGACACAGTTTGGCTTCCATTTGTAACGATGAGGAAGCAGAGGCATGAAAAAGTTCCAGAATGTCTTAGGGTCACCCCGCTGCTGAGTGACAGGGTTGGATTGCAGCCCACAGTCTGCGATCATGATTGTGATCACAAATGCCTCTCTCCACCTTGGGGCATCCCAGGGGCTCAGCAGGAAAGAGCCACGGCAATGAAGGGGACACAGGAAATGTGGGTTCCATCCCTGGGTTGGGAAGATCCCCCGGAAGTGGGCATGGCAACCCGCTCCAGTATTCTTTCCTGGAGAATCCCATGGACAGAGGAGCCTGGTGGGCTGTAGTCCGTAGGGTCGCAAGAGCTGGACATGACTGAGACCTCTCCTTCCACCACAGCACAGAATTTATAAAATTTAATTTGTACTTTGCCTTTTTGATAAAATAATGATAAATACCATTAAGTCCAGCGTGTTTTTACTCTTTCCTGTAAGAGAGTGCATCTTTTGACAATGAGAAACAAGGAGAAAGTTGTCATGGAAATTCCAGAGGTAGCCAGCTAGGATGTTTAGGCTGTATTTCAAGGAGTCCAGCTGGGGTTTTGTTTGTTTCCCTAACAGAGGTTTCACTCAGGGCCTCTCCTGCTGCTGGATGGAGGGTAAGGGAGGTGAGGAATTTAGCAGAATTGGGGTCTCCAGATGTCCAGGTCCAAGTGACTCAGCAGATGTCTGTTCTTATGGTTGTGGCCCTGACATGCTTTCACAGCGATGATGATAACAGCAGGGCATGACCAACACTCACTACAGCACAGCAGAACCTGCTACGGACCCATTGTTTCTCTAGATCATTTCATTCAAACTCATGCAACCCACTGAGGAGAGCCAAATGCTGCCTGCATGTATACCAGCTTCAGTGCCAAGGCTCCTAATCCTCCGGCTATGCTGTTTCCTAGGAAAAAGCAGGAAGAGAAGCTCCTCTTGGATCGAGTGTGGGTAACTGCAAGTTGAGGGTGGGTGGAATGTGTGCTTTCATTCAGCAGGCTTCAGGTGATACAACTGAGGTGCTTCTGTGAGCAGTGTGTGCTACAATCTGTGGCTGTATGGAGGTCAAAAAGACAGTGGGCTCACAGTTTACACTTCACCTGGGGAACCTGAAAGGAAATCACTGGGGAGGGTGGTCAGTCCCCAGAGAGGTGCAGGGAAATATCCGCAGAGGGCAAAGCCAAGAAGTTGGAATTAAAGACGGAGGAGGAGAACGGGTGGAGAAGGGCAGCATCTTTCTCCCAGCAGGCAAGTAGCTAGGTTGTTGTGGTTCTGTCGCTCAGTCGTGTCTGAGTCTTTGCGACTCCATGGATGCAGCACACCAGGCTTCTCTGTCCTTCACCATCTCCTGAGCTTGCTCAAACTCATGTCCATCAAGCCAGCCAACCATCTCATCCTCTGTCGTCCCCTTTTCCTTCTGCCTTCAATCTTTCCCAGCATCAGGGTCTTTTCCAATGAGTCAGTTCTTTGCGTCTGGTGGCCAAAGTATTGGAGCTTCAGCTTCAGCATCATTCCTTCCAATGAATGTTCAGGACTGATCTCCTTTAGGATGGACTGGTTGGATCTCCTTGCAGTCCAAGGGATTCTCCAGAGTCTTCTCCAACACCACAGTTCAAAAGCATCAATTCTTCAGTGTTCAGCCGTCTCTATGGTCCAGCTCTCACATCCACACATGACCCCTGGAAAAACCAGTAGCTAGGTAAAAGCAGAGAGATGGGGGCAAGGGCCAGGTGGCAGGAAATCACACAACTTGTAAACAGTGGGGGTCCCAGAGTAGACAAAGGAAAGCTGGGGCCTCTAGACTGACAGGAAACCACTCATTTTGGTGAGAAGGGTCTGAGGAGCAGACAAAGAAAGGTGGGGAAAGGGGGGCTGCACTGCAGGGAAATCTGGCCTTGTGCTCCTTGTGCTGTCATTAAGATAAGATTATACAGAGGAGGAGGCAACGGCCCCCCACTGCAGCACTCTCGCCTGGAAAATCCCAGGGACGGCGGAGCCTGGTGGGCTGCAGTCCGTGGGGCTGCACAGAGTCGGACACGACTGCAGCGACTTAGCAGCATCAGCAGCAGCAGCCAGAGAGGTATTCCTGCTGCACTGAGGCCTGTGGCTCTTCTGATCCAAGATGAAGAAGGGCAAAAATCAGGGGAGAGGACCTCCAAACTCCTGCATTCCCAGCGAATATCCCGCCCCTTCATTTGCATGCGCCTTGCTGCAGGCCTGTCAAAGAAACCCAGGGTTAGGGCGTGTCCTTGCTTAAATAAATTCTCACTTCCCTTTCTTAACCTCTCAGCTTCACTTCCAATTTCTTGACCGATGAAGAAAGAACCTCAGATTCACCGACAACTCCTTCAAGAGTGTTGCCGTGGAAAAGAAAAAAAGAGGGTTGAGTTTTCCCTTTTCCCTTTCCTGAGAACAGAGAAGATGAAGAGGCCAGTCAGCAGGCCTGAACACTCCTGGTATTTTCACTTTAGCTCCTCCTAACTCTGCATGTCTGTAATTAAGCTTGATTTTCTGCCTCCTAACTTGGCAGGAGCTACAATTCACATTTTTTCCTCTGACTCTATGCTAAATACATCCCCCGTCTGGTGCTTACCCTTGCAACACCCTTCCCTCGTTGTTACATATCAGAAAGAAGGCCCAAGAGCCGCTGAACTGCCAGCGCAGTTGCTGGGTTACTGATGCCAGCGTGTGACCCTCTTTGAAACAATGCAAGGGGAGGAAATAAAGATCCTGTCACCTTTGCCTCCCATCACCAGCTCCTGACTGCGAGCCCGGGCCTTCTATAAGCCCCTAGACTCCTCACACAGAGGGGCACGCTTCCTGAAGTGGGCACCTACTGTGTTCTGCTCTCTGCCAGCTGAGAATGAAAGCCACCATTCTATTTCCTCCAAACTCTGTTTCCATACTTTTTAATTCAGCTTCCATAGGCACAGAAGGCCAAGATGTTGGCCACCCACAAGAGGAAAGGAAAATTAAAAGTACAGAAATAGGGGGAGAAACAATTTTGCTTCAATAAAGCAATGTCGACTAGAATGGAACCCCTCTTTAAGTCAACTAAAATACAATTATTTTAACTCAAGATTTAAAATTAAGAGAGATTGCACAGAGGGTTAGAAAGAACCAGATATAGATTTGGTCATTGCAAAGGTTAAGCACAGAGAATTAATGGCTGTGGCATGGAAAACAGTCCCCTCGTGAAAAGGGCAGAACGAAAAAAAGCTTCCGAACAATGCTCTTAGCCCTATTGTGTGGAATTTTGCATAAATGTTGCTGGGCGGCCACCACCTTTTGCTGTAAAATTTGCTGTTTATCCACTCTGCTGCAAAAGTGCTTCCACAGAATGTATTTCTCACCAGGGCTTTAAAATATTTACATCTGCTGATTAATAATGCATAGTTGGCATTCAGGACCTCAGAGTCATGAATAATTGACATGTTCATTTAAGATTTGCAACTGTTCTGTGTAATGATGAAGTGTGCCAATCGAAGTTTCCCCAGTGCTTCCCGTAAGGAAATTTTGCAGTAAAACCAAGCTTCCCTTCTGTTTTAGAGAGGCTGAAAATACGAACTCTAAGCAAATAAGGCAGGAAAACAATTGTATATGCCAGATGTGTGTTAGGAACTGGGAAGCCACAATGCTCACAGCCACCAGAGAAAATGGATTTTTTTTTTTTTTGGCTGCAGTTTTAGTTGAAGGAAGGGGACTTGGGATTCTGGTTAGACGCCACCCTCCCTCTTCATCCTCCTGAAGTTATTTAGGAGTAGTCTGAAGTGCAAGCGTGCATGTGTGTGGTTAGTTGTATGTGTATGGTTAGATGTATGTGTGTGTGTGCATTTCCGACCACTGTCAGTTTAATTATTATGACAGTGGTTTCAGAAAAGAAAACTGGTTTAAAAAAGCAATGAGAAGCTAATACAAGGTTCTGCCTGGGAGCCGTCTTCACTGAAAGAACAATGAGCCCCAAAATGTTCATTTCCAACCACACTTCTTTCAAGAACTGAATGCTCGTTATTGGCAGTTTAACATCGACATTTTTCTTTTAAGATTTTTTGATGTGGATCATTTTATTTAAGATCTCTTTACTGAATTTTTTAAGATGTTGCTTCTGTTTTATGTTATAGTTTTTTGGCTTCGAGGCACATGTGATGTTAGCTGCTCGACCATTGGAAGGCAGTCTTAACCACCAGCCTGCCAGAGAAGCCCCCAAAATAATTCTTTAATTTCAGAAAAGAAAGTCAAATCTGACAGTTTTACAAGATGTATACAAAAAAAACAACCAAAACCCAATACTGAATGTGACTTTTCACTGCATGTTTCCCTTTCCCCTGGCAATTCAGCCTGGGGGTCCACATAATAATCCCCTGCATGGGTCATTAGCCATAAGCCACATCATGGAAAAGGCATAATTTTGTATATTTTTCTAATTTTACACAAAGTTCCCCCTAATTCTCTCCTCGGGACTATGCCCCATTAGCTCCATAATCTTTCCACATCATTCCTGGCTCCTTTGTAAGAAAATCTCACTTTTAGCTTTTTTTTTTCTTTTATAAAACAGTTTTCTAACTCTTGTCAGGTAAATAGCAGAAAAGATGTCACGGCATTGTCATTTCTGCGGATATACCCAGCAGTCTTGTGATTCTGAAGGGGTGACTTTTCTAACACAAGGACAAGGCAACGGGCGAAACCGCTTTCTTGGGACCCTCACCTAATCCCACCTGAGCCCATGTCCTCGTCTCTTATCCTGAAGATACTTGGTGATATTTGATACTAGCGCTCACGATGCGCTAGAAGTGGGTGCCTCGTTGTGATGTGTCTGGTTGGAGTCTCAAGGTCCTAGTAGCTGGCAAGCATCCCCACCCCAGTGTAAAAACAGGCACTTCCTCATCTGCCTGTTTGGACAGGTATCTCTTGCTCTTGTCTTCCCTGGCTGTGTGAAAAATCTCTGGTTCCCAGCTTCGGGTCACGCAATCACGATCACATGTCCTCCTGGCCTGTGAAACCTGTTTGAAAGTGTCCGTAGCTCAAGTCATGTCCGACTCTTTGCGACTCCGTGGACTGCCGCCAGGCTCCTCTGTCCGTGGGATTCCCCAGGCAGGAACACCGGAGTGGGTTGCCGTTTCCTTCTCCAGGGGACCTTCCCAGCCCGGGACGGAGCCCGGCGCTCCTGCACTGCGGGCAGGCTCTTCACCGTCTGAGCCTGCGGGGAAGCCCGGAGTCTGTTTGGGGCGGCTGCACCTGCTGACTTCCGCTGCTCCAGAGGAGCCACCAGCTGCGCCTGCAGTTTCGTCTATCCGCGTCTGAGGGTGAGATGCAGGCAGCAAGCCAGGCCTGGCCACGGAAAAAGGAAACACTCTTCAGCTCACAGTACAGGGGACTTAGTCAAGGGCATCGCTTACACAGCAAAGCCAGCGCTACGAAGCTAAACGGGAGCAGTCGTGTAGCAGAGATGAACCGATAGGCAGTTTCTTAAGGCTGGGGATGGGGAGCGCTACCAGGGCAGCGGCTGGGGTCATGGTGCAGAAAAGAACCTGAGGGTGGAATTTTCCAAGAAGAGCCTGAGCCGGAGAGAAAAATGTGAGATTACAGAGATAGCACCCAGGCCAGACGGCGAAGGCGGATGGCACCCAAGGTAGAGTGGGGAACAACCAGCCCTCTCCCTTACCCCCACCTTGCCTCCAGCCTGTTGCCCAAACCAGCAGTAATCAGCTGACAGGGATCATGGGACTTGCGGCCCATTGAGCTACTATTCTGAGCTACAGATTAGCATAGGGAAGGTTTGAGGGTTAGCTCTGCAGCCAAAGAGGTCAAAGGCCAGCCCTGGCTGCCCTGCCACCACCTCCATATGCAGAGAAAGGAGACTGAGATAGGTTAATACACGTCTCCAAGATGTCTAGCTCCACCGTCTTGGCTAATAAATCAGTGTAACAAGTCAGAATTTATACTTTTCCCAGTAGAATATACCATGATGTGAAAGATACTTGAATATCACTTGGTTTCTTCTTGTTTAAGAATATCTTTAAGATATTCAAGATGTTTCTTCAAGAATATCTTTTTGTTCTTAAAAGCTACAGAAATACATTTTATCTGAGGAGTGGACTAATTGTCAAGTGAAGTCAAATTTTATAACATGAAAATTCTCAGAGTATATTTTTAAAAGGCAACTTCAAATTAAATTGACAGAAGTATGCGTTAGGTTTGGGGAAAATGTACACACGTACGTATAGAAAGTTTGAACAGTTGCAAGACTAAGATACATGGGTGAGATGAATTTGCAAGAGTCATGACCTTCAGCTGAATCCCTGCAGAGTTAGTTGCACAGCGAGCTCAAGGCAGAGACGATCTGTTTCACCTCCATAGGAAAACAATGTGGCAACAAATGTGCGGAGAGACACGAACGTGAGCGCCTCACTCTTAAAAAGGGGTTAGCTGTTTCCATGGACACCTTGGACAGATAACCACGCAGGGCAGAACCACGGCTACTTAAGACAAAAGTATCAGGGACCTAGAATGTGAGGCAGTCACTGCTGGCAGCTCACCAAGCAATCATCTCCCTCCCACTTTTCCTTTTGCCAAAAAGTCAGCGTTTTATTTCCAGGTGTTGGGTAGCAATTCCCTCATGGACTCTGAGTCTCTTGTCCAGGCTCTGATGGTACCATTCGCTGTGTGTACCAGTCAGGGCTCAAGGCAAGAAATGGAATCCACATGGAATATTGCAAAAAGAAAATCAGTTAGCTCTGGGCTTCCCTGATGGCTCAGACTGTAAAGAATCTGCCTGCAATGCAGGAGACCCAGGTTCCATCCCTGGGCCCGGAAGATCCCCTGAAGAAGAGAATGGCAACCCACTCCAGTGTTCTTGCCTGGAGAATCCCATGGCCAGAGAGCCTGGTGGGCTGCAGTCCATGGGGTCACAAACAGCTGGATACGGCTGAAGTGACTTAGCACACACTTGTGCTGTCTGGAACTATGATTTCTTTTTGAAATCCTAGAAGGTCAATATTCAAGGCAAAAGTCTATAAACTGGGAATAATAGTACAAAGGAAATTACCAGGTAAATGAGTCAGTGATCTAACCAACCTAGAAAAAACTTACCTCTCTAAAGTTCCAGATGGATGAGACGTTAAATCCTCCTCATCACTGGGTGAATATTCTTAACATGCAGCCAAAAAAAAAAAAGACTTCCTCACATGAGGTGTGTATTTCACTGCAACAGCTTGTAGAAACAACTCCATGAAACTTGTAATGAGCAGGTAATAACAAATTGTAAAACTGCAGTTGATGTCACAAAAAAAGGTTGACGTCTTTTTCCAGAAATAATTCTGTGTAATCCAGGCATTCAAAAATACACAAGAAATTCCTCACAAATAGCCAGCGGGCTGTCCACTTCCCTGACATTTCTACTTTTGACTTTACAGTTTTAAATTGTTGGGAATCTCTTATCTCAGAGCCATTCTTCTGAAACTAATATAAGCATACGGTAAGAGTTCTGTTCTATTTCAAACACTTAGTGTCAGGTAATTTATATTACTCTTCCTGATTTAAGAAAATTTATGCCATATGTTCGTACAATTTGCATGCCAAGTTTCCTAGCAGAGAGACTGGTCCTGTTTAAGACATCTGCATTACCAGCTGTCTTGATGGCCATTGGGCAAACCATGAAATCTAGCAAAACTTTCCTCCATTTCTTTGGAGTGAGGTACTTTTAGACTGGAAAATCTATCTTTCTTTCTGAAGAGGAGCATGGCAACTCACTCCAGTATTCTTGCCTGGAGGATCCCATGGACACAGGAGCCTGGCAGCCTACAGTCCATGGCGTTGCAAAGAGTCAGACACGACTGAAGTGACTTGGAATGCATGCATGCATCTAGCTTTCTTTATATCTGCCTGCTCATCTAAAAGACTTTTAAAAATCTATTTCAACGTACAGTGCGTGCTATGAGTGTTTTAAAATAGGTAGGGGAATAATGCAAATTTGGAAACGTTATGTGCGTGTGTGTGCTGAGTCATGTCCGACTCTTTGAGACTCCATGAACTGTAGCCCAACAGGCTTCTCTGTCCATGGGATTTCCCAGGGAAGAATTACTGGGGTGGGTTGCCATTCCCTTCTGCAGGGGATCTTCCTGTCCCAGGGATCGAACACACGTCTCTTGAGCCTACTGCACTGGTAGGTGGATTCTTTACCATTGAGTCACCTGGAGCCTCAGACCCACTGATTACTTGCAAGGTGCTAATTTTTTCCTGATAGTTTTTATTCACTTTGCTATACACTGAGCCTGCAGGCTGAGAACAGGACATGGTCTCAGGAAGACACAGTCTCCCTGGGGAGACCAGCATGTAAACAGGAGACCCAGCTTCCCAGTATCTCCTCCCAAAGCATCACACAGCAGTTGGGCCGTGCAGTGATGGACTGTTCACTGATTCTAGCGGATGTGGTCCTGCCCTCACGGGCAGAACATCAGGTCCTAAGGTACTTGGTGCACATTGTACAAAAAAGCAGCAACCACACTTTCATCTTCCATGCATGATATACCCGAATAGTTAAGTGAACTTAAGTGGTTCAGGTTTTATAAGATCCCAGTTCTTAAGTATGCAATTAAATGGAGCATCAGTAGTCCATTGATTCAGTTAATGAATAATCTGTAAATGGTTTTACTGGGAAAATTGCTTATCCTCACCCTTCCCTTGTAGAAAAATAGATTTTTATGAAAAATTCACATAGGAGTGGATCCATCTACAAGGAGCTGAAACAAACTAGCAATGATGCCAATCAGTAAAGTTACTGTCCTATAAGGAACCCCAAGCCACAGGGCCGTATCACTGCAAAGGTGGATGTTTTGCTTAGACCTCACATCCAGGAGGCTCTGTTCATGTGTTCTGTTGGGTCCGTGGGCAACCTCCACCTTCCACAACAGGGGGAAGAGAGCAGGGCAGGCCACACCATGCCTCCGTCTACAAGTGTCCAGGTTAGGCTCCACATTTCCACTGCCACAGCACGAGGCTAACTGTGCTCGCTGGAGCAGAAACATGCCGTCCTACTGTGTGTCCAGAGGGGTGAGAGCTAGAAGCGCAGAGACCGCCCTGGGCCTTGGGCCCTGGGCCACAGACAGCTCTGGTCATGCCCTTCGCCTGCCTCTTGAAGGCAAAAGGAGGAGCGGGTCGCAGAGGACAGGATGGCTGGATGGCGTCACCGACTGAATGGACATGAGTTTGAGCAAGCTCCGGGAGACAGCGAAGGACAGCGAAGCCTGGCGTGCTGCAGCCCATGTGGCTGCAAAGAGTCAGACACGACGGAGCCGCTGAAAACAGCAGGTGATTTTTTCCCCCTCGGCCACAGAGGGCTCTGGTCATTTCTTCCTTTAGGTGGTTTTGCTTTGGTTTGTTTTGTTTCCGGGAAGAACTGGAAAGAGGCAGAGTTTGCCTCTGAGCTTGTCTCCTTAACCAGAGGTCCAGAGCCTTCTGTCCTCTGCTTTCCCTGGCACGAGCATCAAGCCCTGACCTCCTCAGTGCTACCACATCCTTCTCTTCTCATCCTCAGCTGGGTACTGATGACCGGAGATGTGTAATCCTGTTCATTCTAGGAATTATCAGCTACTCTAGAAGTATTCTCACCATGCAAGCAGAAACTATCTGTCCAAAATAATTCCTTCTGGGACTTTGCTGGTGGTCCAGTGGCTAAGACTTTGCCTTCTGATGCAAGGAGTGCAGGTCTGATCCCTGGTTGAAGAGCTAAGACTCCACATTCCAGAGCCATAAATAAACGAATGTTGCTGTTATTGTTCAGTCGCTAAGTCAAATCCAGCTCTTTGCGACCCCAGGGACTGCAGCACGCAGGCTTCCCGTCCATCACCGCCTCCCAGAGTTTGCTCAAGTTTATCTCCATCGAGTCACTGATGCTATCTGACCGTCTCATCCTCTATCACTCCCTTCTCTTTTTGCCTTCAACCTTTGCCAGCATCAGGGTCGTTTCCAGGGAGTAATAAATATTTAAAAGACAGGCAAAGCAAGCAAACAAACAAAAACCAAGTAATTTCTTCTGTATAATCAAAGCATTACTTTTAAGAGCAGTTCCTATGAAATACTTATTTACTTCTGTGCATTCCGTTCCCAGGAAGAGGTTCAGATCTTCCCATGAGCTGGCCTATTTGCCAGACCAATGCCTCAGCCTGTGTGAAACGTCCACTGCTTGCCATCAGGCGCTGGGCCGCAGCTCTCTGAGCCTGAGTCTCTGCCTCTGTGAGATGGCTCCAGTCTCTGTCTACATCTTCACGGGCTTCTAGTCTGTGTGTCTCGCATCTGTCCCTGCCTCTTCCTTGTACGGCCAATTGTGATGGCAGTCAGGGCCAATCTGGGTATTCCAGGATTATCTCTTTATTTCAAGACCCGTAATCACTCTTTGCAAAGGCCCTTTTTCCAAATAAGATACCATTCATGGGGTCTAGGAATTAGGACCTGGATTTGTCTTTGGGAGCTGTTATCAGCCTCCTTTCTTGTTCTGGACCTTCTTTCAACAGTTAATGTTGAGTCAATAGCCTGACTATTATTTTTCTTATCTTTACCCACCCTACCTCAATTCTTTATCTTTTGCTATCTTCTGGGGGATTTTTTTTCTCGAACTTTTTCTGTCTCATAATGCTCTATTGCTTCATCTTAATGTTTGGCTATCCTATTTAACTTCTAGAGTACATCTTCTCCTTCTCATGTTCCTTTTTCATAGTGTTCCAGTTTATCTGTGTTCAGTCACTCAGTCGTGTCCGACTCTTTGTGACGCTATGGACTGTAGCCCACCGGGTTCCCCTGTCCGTGGGACTCTCCAGGCAGGAACTCTGGAGTGGGGTGCACTTCTCCTCCAGTTTATTTATATGGATGCAAATTTTTGCCTGCTTCTCTCTGTGTTTATTTCTGCTCTCTTGCACTTACCCTACTTATGCTGTGTTCTATTTTTTTGTTGTTTTTGTTTCTCTGTCACGTGAGAGCTCTCCTCAGTGTCTGCTTTGGTCACCTGTTTTTATTTTTAAATGAGGTAGAAAAAAAAAAAGAAGAATCCCTGCAGACACTCTCTGCCAGTGAGTGTACAGGATGGGAGAGCGGCAGCTGGTAAACCATGACCTCTGTCTTCCATGATCACATAGGAAGCAGGATTTCTTACAGGGACCAGACAACATCAACACCTCTTCCTCCTTGTTCTTCGAGTTTCAGGGACAAACCTTCCAATCTGCTACCTGGTTCATTAAGCTTTACTGTGTATATTATATTTTTATAAAAGCAGGATGTAAAATGGGTATTGGCCCTCAGTGCGTCTGACTTCACTCAGACCCCCAGCACCAGCTGCACGTGCAATCTCTCCTGTGCCTGGAACCCCCACTTCTAAGGTTTCTCTGAATCAGTTCTTTTTCATTTTTTACCCTAATTGAAATCCTCATCCCTTGCTTGGGGCTGGGAGTGACTTGATTGCTCTAAATAGGAAAAGGGTCTCTTTCTCCATAGCTTCAGTCAGTTATACCCTATCACCTGGACAGAAGCCATAGTCCTTGCCCCAAGCCCTAAGGTGGCCCCAGACCTGGTTCAACATTTTTCTGATTTTGTAAAGGAACATGGTGGCACTTGTTAATTTTATGTGTCAGTCAGGTGAGGCCCGGAGAAGGCAATGGCCCTCCACTCCAGTGCTCTTGCCTGGAATATCCCATGGGCGGAGGAGCCTGGTGGGCTGCAGTACATGGGGTCGCTAAGAGTCGGACACGACTGAGCGACTTCACTTTCACTTTTCACTTTCATGCACTGGAGAAGGAAATGGCAACCCACTCCAGTGTTCTTGCCTGGAGAATCCCAGGGACGGGGGCGCCTGGTGGACTGCCGTCCAAGGGGTCGCACAGAGTCGGACACAACTGAAGCGACTTAGCAACAGCAGCAGCAGCAGGCTAGGCCACGATACCCAGATATTTAGCCAAAGACTGATTCTAGATATTTCTATGAAGGTAATGTTTTTTTAATGAAATTAACATGTAAATCAGTAAACACTGAGTAAAACAGATTGCCATCCACAAATGTGGGTGGGACTCATCCAATCAGTCATAAAAATGTTGGAGAAAACAATTGAGGTTCCCCCAAGCAAGGAAAGAGGATTTCTTCCTTCATATTTGAACTGCAACATCCACTATCAGGGCTTCCGTGGTGGCTCAGATGGTAAGGAATCAGCCTGCAATGCAAGAGACCTGGGTTTGATTCCTGGGTCAGGAAGATCTGCTGGAGAAGAGAATGGCTGCCCACTCCAGTATTCTTGCCTGAAGAACTCCATGCACAGAGCCTGGCGGGCTATAGTCCATGGGGTCTCAAAGAGTCAGACACGACTGAGCAACTAACACATCAGCTATCAGCTCTTCCTGTGTCTTGAGCCAGCTGGCTGTCCTGAAGATTTTGGACTTGCCAGCCCCAACAATCACCTGAGCCAATTCCTTGGAAAAAATCCTTATTTGTTGCTCTCTCTCTCTCTCTCTATCATATTGGTTCTATTTCTCCAGAAAACTCACTAATACACTGTCTCCCATAATTTACAGAGCAACTTCTATTGCTATGCTATAGACATTATTTCCTCTGACTTTTCACCATCAAAGTTGCCACAGTGAGAACCATATTTGGTCATCATTATCTATTAAGAGATCTTTGTCTCTGAAGTGTGAGCTTTTCATAAGTATGAAGGCAGGAGACAAATGCTGTCTGTGTTTGGAAATCTAGTATCAAACTTGGAATTAACACAGGCCACTAAATCCATAATTACTCCTTGGTCATTGTTTGGGATAAATCTTGAGATGGGTGGGCCACCTATGAGGGTGAGAGCATTGTAAGGCTCATGGTGCAGCGGCCGAAGTATTTCCAGGACAGTTCATCACACAGCGATGTTTTATGAACGTTTATTTGTGGCCGCTCTAGAAAAGATGAGAGCTAAACACCTGCTCATCGTAGCATCCTGTCCTTTCCTCAAACAGTCGGTGCAGTTGAGTTTGTGTGGGTCTATGTGTGTCTTTCCCCTCTCCAGGGACAGGAATATCAAGCTGTTATCAATGAGTTAATAAAATCAGAGAGACAATTATTTAGTTGAGATGAAAGAAAAGTCAAGTTTTCCCAGATGTTTCACGTTATAATTTAACCTTGTTTAGGATTTTGAATGCCTTTTAAAAAATGTACAGACTGCATGATCTTGGAGGGAACCATCCCATTTGGGAAAAGAAACAATCATATTTAGTCAGGACCAGTGGTCTCCAATGCACCTTTCCACCCATGAGGCTGAGAGTCCCACAGGAAGAGAATTCACAGTTGCTCATGACCTTGCAGGAGGCATCAGGAGGGAAGCCTGGAGTCTACTTAGATGAACTTTCAAAAGCTTTTTAAATATATTCCTTTTCACTGAAATAAAACAACATAAGACAGGTACAAAATAAAGGTATTACTCATGATATCGTGTGTAGTCTAATTAATAATAATGGTTACATTGTATATATTATCAGCTGCTTTATAGAAAAATTTGAAAATTATTTTTTCTAATGATATAAAGAGATACTTACAGGTTGGATTTTTATCAAGAATACATCCAGTTTCAGACATCATTTCTGTTTCGTTGCTTCATCCTGGAGTTTACTGCCTCTCAGAATTCATCTTCCAGGGTTGATGGCTCTTTTTTCCCTGCAGGCATGATTGCCAAAGTTTCTAACTGGGCAAGTTAGACAATGGTCAAAGGCAGAAAACTGATGCAAAGTGTGTCCCAAATCGCAGTGCGGATGGTTCTCCAGGCTAAGGTCTGACCTTGGCATTATAAGCTCAGAAATAGAAACTTGTCACACTGAGAAGGTCCATTGTTGGGGTGGGGGGTGAGCTGCTTTTTAATAGCAAGCTCATGACACTGACATAAAACCAGAGGACCAGATGGCTACTTCTACAATGTGAACAATCTAATTGTCATTCAGAATGAAATATTGCGTTGGCAGTTCCAGGAATTTTCTCACTGCAAGCTATACCCACGTAGGAAAGCAAATCAGGAGGTTCATTAGTGAGTGAGCTTACTGAGCCTGGAATTTGGACAAAAGGCCAACAGAGCTTGGAGCTGCCATTGCTGTTAGGGGGCAGGTCCTACTGATGGGGACTTGAGGTTGTAAGTTCCCTGCCAGAGGCCCCCTCTCCCCTGGGCAGAGGGGCCGCCAGTGTTGATTCCTTTCACTGGGGCTTCACTGGGCTCTGCTGGTGCCCTTAAAAAATGTCTGCCCCGTGGGTCATCGCTGTCTACCCTCTGGGCAGAAGGCTTGTTTCCCTTATCCATTCGTCTTTGGCTTACCCATAACAGGGTCAATTCTATTTTGAAAGACTTGCCATATCTTCCCCTTCTCCACCATCATTCACCTGATCTGTAGCTTTGCAACATTTTGAACCAACCAACATTATTACTGTAACTTATTAGTTGTTCTTCTGGCACCTCTGAAATCTTCTGAGCAATATCTACTTTCTTTAGATAAATCAATACGTTAAGCTATATTTTGCCCAGTTATCAAAGGTTGAGCCTTCCGTCTTTCAAGGACTGAATGTGGGCAATCCCAGGTGTCCATGCATAACTAGGGGCCTCTGACACAAAGCAGAACTTAAGCACCCAGTATTCACTATTTTAACATTGAACTTGACCAATAAAAAATGACTCAGATATATGTCAACTGTTTATTGACTGAAGTGGTTTAGTGGCAGTCCACAAATATTGGGGAGAGAGAATCCATTCATATGATACAGACTCCAAGCACACCTGTGGGTCAGCACCACAGCCATCTTGAAAAAAACAAATTCTGTGGCCACTGCAATTCTTTTCTTGAAGTAGTTTCCTTACTTGGGTCCTTAACTTCCTCAGAAGCTGAAGACAACTCCAAAGACAATCAAATAGGACCCACATAGCTTTAAAACACCCCGAGAAACCTCACGAAGATCAGCCTCTGTGGTCACCTCTATCGGGCCTTCCCAGGTGATGCCAGTGGTAAAGAACCCACCTGGCAGTGCCAAAGACACAAGAGCCTCGGGTTTGATCCCTGGGTCGGGAAGATACTTTGGAGGAGGGAGGCAACCCACTCCAGCACTCTTGCCTGGAGAATCCCATGGACAGAGGGCTACAATTCATAGGGTCACACGGATTGGACACAACTGAAGTGACTTAACGCACTCATGCACTCAACTCTATTAAACCCTCCGCCTTTAAAACGCCCTTTGCGCCTAGGAGAGAAGTTGGAATAGATTTTATCAGCTTCAGCCGCTCAGGGGAGCCCTGTGTCTCTGGAAACAGATTTGGAAGTATTCAGATACTATGAAATGAGCCTTGTAAGCTCCTTGTGCGTGTGTGCTGAGTCATATCCGACTCTTTGTGGCCCCGTGGACTGTGGCCCACCAGGCTCCTATGTCCATGGGTTTTCCCAGGCAGAAATACTGAAGCGGGTTGCTATCTCCTCCTCCAGGGGACCTTCCCAAGCCAAGGACTGAGCCCACATCTCTTGAGTCTCCTGCGCTGGCTGCTGCCACCTGTGAAGACTGTGACTCCCTCAGTCTTCTTTAAATGTTTTCTGGAATCACAGGTAAAATATATTAGAGACTATAGCATTCATATGAGACTTTTCAATTCAGTTTCTTTGATTTTGGGGGGGAAATATTAAAATTTAATATTTAGTCTTGCTGTTGAAGGAAAAACATGACACCAGACCAGGTGAGGAGACAGAGGTTGCTTTTACCCTGATGCTATGGCTGGTGATGGGACAAGAGCAAGCCTGGTGACGCGGCTCTGCTGCAGCAGAGCGAGAGGGTTCGTGCGGTCTGGAGGAGCGCCAGCACACCCACCTTACCCAGGGCATCCCCACCCGCCGCCACCTCTGCAGCAGGCCTGCATGGCATTCGTATAATTTCCATACAACAGCAAGATACGAATTCTATTCAAGTTCCCATAGACTGTAAGCCAAGAGACACTGGAACAGATCCAGGGACTTAAAACAAGGTGCAAATATTTCATGGTCTCAGTTCAGTTCAGTCGCCAAGTTGTGTCCAACTCTGTGACTCCATGGAGTGCAGCAAATTAGGCTTCCCTGTTCTCCACTATCTCCCCAAGTTGCCTGAAATTCACCCATTGAGTCAGTGACGCCATCCAACCACCTCATCCTCTGCCGCCCGCTTCCCCTCCTGCCCTCAGTCTTTCCCAGCATCAGGGTCTTTTCTAATGAGTTGGCTCTCTGCATCAGGTGGCCAAAGTATTGGAGCTTCAGCTTCAGCATCAGTCTTTGCAATGAATATTCAGGGTTGATTTCCTTTAGGATTTACTGGTTGGATCTCTCTGCTGTACATGATCTAAAGGTGTTGAAATCATACAGAATCTATTACCACTGTGATATTATAGTAGAAAAGAAAGTGAAAGTGAAGTCGCTCAGTCGTGTCTGACTCTTTCCGTCTCCATGGACCATCAGGCTCCTCTGTCCATGGAATTTTCCAGGCAAGAGTACTGGAATGGGTTGCCATTTCCTTCTCCAGGAGATCTTCCCAACCCAGGGATCAAACCTGGGTCTTCTGCATTGCAGGGCAGATGTTTCACCATCTGACCCACTGGGGAAGCCTTATTATGGTAGAAATCAATAGCAAAAGGTATTTGAAAACAACCCACATATTTTCAAGTGCAGTGACATTTACCAAGAGAGATCTTTGACATAGCCATTGAAAGGCTCAATGAAGTTAAAAGACTGAAAACACACAGAGGGTGATTAAAGAGAAGAAATTATTTAAAAGAGAAATTAATATCAAAATGAGGAATTAATATCAAGAGTACAAAAAGAAAGAGTCCTTAGAAAATCCCCTGTATTTGGAAATTAAATGTTCACTTTTGAAACATGGGTGTATCTATTAACAAGAAGCCATAACAAGAAAAAATCAGAAAATATTTGCAACGAATAAAAATAAAAAGAGACTTTATCAGAATGTGTTGCATGCATGGGGCTTTCCTGGTGGCTCAGTGAAAAAAGAATCTGCCTGCCAGTGCAGGAGACTCGGGTTCCATCCCTTCATCGGGAACATCCCCTGGAAAAGGGAATGGCAACCCACTTCTGTATTCCTGCCTGGAGAATTCCATGGATGGAGGAGCCTGGTGGAAGCTGTTCAGTGCAACTAAATACAGTGTGGAAACTAGATTCCATTTTTTGTTGTTGTTGTTCTGTTAGCCCCACAAGAGTGATCAGAAGCTCTGTGTAGCTTGCCGTCTCTCAGTCCTGCAGATCAGCAGGTGTTCCTGGGGGAAAACAACCCGCAAAGCTAGGCTCACCTGTCCGATTCTCATCATCTCTCCTGTCTCGTCCCACGAACACTTTCATAAGGCCTGGTTCTCAGCACCATTTCACAGCACCAGTGTCTTCAAGCGAAATATCTTTCCCAGCTTTCCAAGTTGCTCTCAGCGAGCACATCTAGCCTCTTCTTAAAACGGTGGTTTTATTGCAGTTGTCATATTTAACCAATAGCGGATGTCAGGGATTTGCTTCTTAAGAGATATAATTGAAAACACCCAGGTTACGATTTTTGCTTTCTTAGAGGGAAGATCATTATCATAGTAATCTTTTCCTTTCCAAATCTCTTCTCTTTCTATTTTGTGACTCAACGTTGACATCTCAACGTGGAGTTTATTTTGCTGGGTTTATAGCTCTGGCATCTCGTGTGGTTGTCTTGCTTACATGCCACCCTGTTTTTACTCTGCCTTCACTGTGATCACTAAGCTCTGATGTGGGTGTGTTTGCTAAGGAAAAGAGTGTATTACAAAGCTGCAATGCTTTGTACTCACCACTGTTCATCTTGTATGGGTTTTGAACACTATAATCCTAAATTAGTTATGCAACTCTGCAATAGGATGCAACACCAGCATCCTATTTATTTTACAACCGAATTTCCATTCTATCTCAGAGGCAAACATATAGATGATATAGGAGGCTGGATCCCGGTGGCTCTAACTGAGTCGCTGACAGATGTGTAATTCAATATGTCTTTGCATGAATTCATAATGAGTAGAGGGGACAATTCCCCAAGCACTTCCTCGATAATCATCTGTCAAAACAACATAGGAGGTTGAAGGCAGTGCATTACCGTAGGCAGGTTGCTGCTAAATTTTCAGACTGACGCGGATGATGTGAGTTCCCTGGAGTGGTCAGAGCGCCCACCCTGGAGTGAGTGGGCTGGTTTCGGGGCATCCTCCTTTTTTGCCATGTTGGGGAGCATTGATGAGTCACCAGAATCCGGAGCCTGGGCACACGCGTGGCTGTAGCGTTCTCTCTCTCTCTGTCCCAGCCTCACCCGCCGTGCCATTCTCTGACGCTTGGCTCATCTTGACACCAGCCCTCTGTGGGTCCCGTTCTTTCCTAGGGTCGCATGGACACCCTGTTCATTCACCCCTAAGAAGCCAAGATCCTGTGAACTCTCTTTCCTATATGTGCCTGTTTGTCTTTGGAAATTTTTAGCTATTTTGGAAGCTTCTGGGAGGCAGCCAGGGTACGTCTTACATATTCAGTTCCCAGCAGTCGTCTCAGTTGCTGGCACAATACAGGCACTTAATACAGTTTGAGCAGATAAGTCAGTAGCTCGCTGGCTGAGTGGGATGATCTGCAGCTGCTGGGGGCCGAGTTCCCTCCGTGGAATAAGGAGAGGAGAACGCCAGCGTCATCCCCCCACGTGGGTTTGAAGCAGCCACACCCTGCGCAGCCGGAAACCCACGACTCCCGGTTCCTGCCTCTTCTTTGACTCCTCTTCACCCTCTGCAATCTCTTGCCGCTTGACATGTGCTTCTGTTCATGACCACGTTGCTCTTTATTTTCATCCTGACTGCCAATATATTCTGTTGTAAACACAGAACGACACTTACTGCTCATTGGTGGAATTTGATTCTGGCTTTGCCACTTTGGACAAGATCCTTCACTCCTGGAAGGCCCAATTTACATATCCGTAAGTGGTGTGATTTGACGACGTGACAGACACCATCTTTTCCAGATCTCAACCCTTGCGTCTCTACTGGGGTCGCTGGGAGACTTGGGAAGTATGGCCCACCGTGCTTGAATGTGAGGCTGGACAGTGCTTCCTTCATGGGTAATGGGTGGACTGAATGGTGAAAAGGTGAAAAGGAGCCTGGATATGACACGATTCACTTGCCTGGACCCCACTGAAGGGAAGCTGCCATCTGTACTCAAATAAACTCATCGGTCAGGTGACACATGGCCTTTTGTCTGAAGCAGTGAACTGTGTGTGACTTCCATGGGACACCCACACCACATGCCACCGCAGGAGGGAGAGGCTGGTCCTTATCGGGAAGCTGCTTGCTCAGGGGAATAAAGGGCCTTGCTCAGCCAGGCTGCATTAGCTGTCTAAAAGGCAGCCCTCCTGCAGTTCCAATATTCTGTGCATTCTTCTCTACCCGGTGACAGTTGTATCTGCAGACTTGATGGGTCAGAAATGCCCGATCCTTGGTTGCTGAATAAAGGGACTCAAGAGAGGAGAAAGAGCTATTGAATGCTTTGCATGAAGCTGGTTGTGGTTGTACAGAGTAGGTTTATGCTTCTGAGAAGATGGAGTCGTGATCATATGAAAGGTTGCTTTATAAAGAAGATACACCACTGAGAAAAGAATGTAAGATCGTGCTCTTAAATCATGGGGGAAATGTTTGATAGTTATACAAAGCCTCTAACAAAGCAGGGGTTTGCAAGGGATGAGCCCAGGGTCAGTGACAGCCATTTCATTTTGTTTTATTAAGAGGAGGGGAGCTATGAGACTAGAATGGAATCACAGGCTCAGTTTCCTTTTCGTGGAATGAGAATCAACTTTGAACATATCTTTAAGGCATAAACGTGGTGATTACAGCCGTGATGAACCATCTGCCCACTCACATCTCAGAGTGAAAGCAACCGGATAATTTTCAATATCTACGATGATGTAAACATGGAATTATACAGAGGAAAAGTAAATCCACCTTGTGCAGGAAATTAAGTAAAGTCTACAGTTTAGCCATTATAAGAGGGAAGAGCCCTCATCCAGATGAGGCCTCTGGTGTCTCTATGTCCTTCCTGGGGAGCCGCCCCATGACCCTTGGAGTGAAAGTAGTCGTTGTGAGCGGAAAAGACAGCCTTGACCCCAGATCTGATCCACGGAGCCGCCAGCAAAGTCCCTGAGGGTGGTTCCAATGCTGGGGCTCCCGGCGGTGAGAGCCTGGGTTGGGGCCAGAACAGGACCATGAACTTGGCACAGGTGGATGACGGCTGGGATTGGTGATGAGCAGGTGGGGAAAGGGACTGATTGTCACCCAGCTCTGGCCTGCGAAGGTCATGTGGTCTATTTCCTTCCCCTTGGCCTGCATCTTATTCCTGGTACCCACAGTTCCCTCCTCACCTCACTCGTGTCTTTACCCAAGTGCCTCGTTCTGAGGATGCCTGTGATGACCAGTTCAGTTCAGTCACTCAGTCATGTCCGACTCTTTGTGACCCCATGAACTGCAGCACACCAGGCTTCCCTATCCATCACCAACTCCTGGAACTTACTCAGACTCACGTCCATAGAGTCTGTGATGCATCCAACCATCTCATCCTCTGTCATCCTCTTCTCCTCCTGCCTTCAATCTTTCCCAGCATCAAGGTCTTTTCCAGTGAGTCAGTTCTTCCCATCAGGTGGCCAAAGTATTGAAGTTTCAGCTTCAGCATCAGTCCTTCCAGTGAATATTCAGGACTGATTTTCTTTAGGATGGACTGGTTGGATCTCCTTGCAGTCCAAGGGACTCTCAAGAGTTTACTCAAACACCATAGTTCAAAAGCATCAGTTCTTCAGTGCTCAGCTTTTTTTATAGTCCAACTCTCACATCCACACGTGACTACTGGAGAAACCATAGCTTTGACTAGATGGACCTTTGTTGGCAAGTAATGTCTCTGCCTTTTAATATGCTGTCTAGGTTGATCATAGTCTGGTTAGTCTGAAAGAGAATTATTTTTAACGAGATGGGAATACCAGACCACCTTACCTGCCTCCTGAGAAATCTGTATGCCAGTCAAGAAGCAACAGTTAGAACTGGACATGGAACAACAGAATGGTTCTATATCGGGAAAGGAGCACATCAAGGCTGTATACTGTCACCTTGCTCATTTAACTTATATGCAGAGCCCAGTTCAGTTCAGTTGCTCAGTCATGTCTGACTCTTTGCGACCCCATGAATCGCAGCACACCAGGCTCCCTGTCCATCACCAGCTCCCGGAGTTCAGTCATACTCACGTCCATCGATCGAGTCGGTGATTCCATCCAGCCATCTCATCCTCTATCATCCCCTTTTCCTCCTTCTGTCCCTAATCACTCCCAGCATCAGAGTCTTTTCCCAATTAGTCATCTCTTTCCATCGGGTGGCCAAAGTATTGAAGTTTCAGCCTTAGCATCAGTCCTTCCAATGAACACCCAGGACTGATCTCCTTTAGAATGGACTGGTTGGATCTCCTTGCAGTCCAAGGGACTCTCAAGAGTCGTCTCCAACACCACAGTTCAAAAGTACCAAGTCTCCGTGTTCAGCTTTCTTCACAGTCCAACTCTCACATTCATATATGACCACAGGAAAAACCATAGCTTTAACTAGATGGACCTTTGTTGGCAAAGTAAGGTCTCTGCTTTTTAATATCCTATCTAGGTTGGTCATAACTTTTCTTCCAAGGAGTAGGAGTCTTTTAATTTCATGGCTTCAGTCACCATCTGCAGTGATTTTGGAGCCCCCCAAAATAAATTCTCTCACTATTTCCATTGTTTCCCCATCTATTTGCCATGAAGTGATGGGACCAGAAGCCATGATCTTAGTTTTCTGAATGTTGAGTTTTAAGCCAACTTTTTCATGCTCCTCTTTCACTTTCATCAAGAAGCTCTTTAGTTCTTCTTTGCTTTCCCATAAGGGTGGTGTCATCTGCATATCTGAGGTTATTGATATTTCTCCCAGAAATCTTGATTCCAGCTTGTACTTCATCCATCCTGGCATGTTGCATGATGTACTCTGCATATGAGAAACGCTGGACTGGAAGAAGCACAGGCTGGAATCAAGATTGCCAGGAGACATATCAATAGCCTCAGATATGCAGATCACACCACCCTTATGGCAGAAAGTGAAGAGGAACTAAAAAGCCTCCTGATGAAAGTGAAAGAGGAGAGTGAAAAAGTTGGCTTAAAGCTCAACATTCAGAAAACAAAGATCATGGCATTTGATCCCACCACTTCATGGGAAATAGATGGGGAAACAATGGAAATAGTGAGAGAATTTATTTTGGGGGGCTCCAAAATCACTGCAGATGGTGACTGAAGCCATGAAATTAAAAGACTCCTACTCCTTGGAAGAAAAGTTATGACCAACCTAGATAGGATATTAAAAAGCAGAGACCTTACTTTGCCAACAAAGGTCCATCTAGTTAAAGCTATGGTTTTTCCTGTGGTCATATATGAATGTGAGAGTTGGACTGTGAAGAAAGCTGAACACGGAGACTTGGTACTTTTGAACTGTGGTGTTGGAGACGACTCTTGAGAGTCCCTTGGACTGCAAGGAGATCCAACCAGTCCATTCTAAAGGAGATCAGTCCTGGGTGTTCATTGGAAGGACTGATGCTAAGGCTGAAACTTCAATACTTTGGCCACCCGATGGAAAGAGATGACTAATTGGGAAAAGACTCTGATGCTGGGAGTGATTAGGGGCAGAAGGAGGAAAAGGGGATGATAGAGGATGAGATGGCTGGATGGAATCACCGACTCGATCGATGGATGTGAGTATGACTGAACTCCGGGAGCTGGTGATGGACAGGGAGCCTGGTGTGCTGCGATTCATGGGGTCGCAAAGAGTCAGACATGACTGAGCAACTGAACTGAACTGGGCTCTGCATATAAGTTAAATGAGCAAGGTGACAGTATACAGCCTTGATGTGCTCCTTTCCCGATATAGAACCATTCTGTTGTTCCATGTCCAGTTCTAACTGTTGCTTCTTGACTGGCATACAGATTTCTCAGGAGGCAGGTAAGGTGGTCTGGTATTCCCATCTCGTTAAAAATAATTCTCTTTCAGACTAACCAGGTAACCACGATGGTGTGATCACCCACCTAGAACCAGACAACCAGAAAAGTGGGCCTTAGAAAGCATCACTACGAACAAAGCTCGGGGAGGTGATAGAATTCCAGTTGAACTTTCAAATCCTAAAAGATGATGCTGTTTAAGTGCTTCACTAAATATGCCAGCAAATTTGGAAAACTCAGCATTTGCCACGGGACTGAAATAGGTCAGTTTTCATTCCAATCCCAAAGAAAGGTAATGCCAAATAGTGTTTAAACTACCCCATAATTGCATTCATCTCATACACTAGCAAAGTAATTCTCAAAATTCTCCAAGCCAGGCTTCAACAGTATGTGAACCGTGAACTTCCAAGAGTTCAAGCTGGATTTAGAAAAGGCAGAGGAACCAGAGATCAAATTGCCAACATCAGATGGATCATCGAAAAAGCAAGAGAGTTCCAGAAAACATCAGTTTTTGCTTTATTGACGATGCCAAAGCCTTTGGCTCTGTGAATCACAACACAGTGTGATGACCAACTGATCGCAACTTTAAATTTGCAGCCACCCTCCTCAGCTATACCTCTCCTCTCTCCGCAGTTATTTTTCGCCAAAATACCAATTGGCTAAACTACTGCACAATTTGCTTGTTTATTTTATATATTGTCTGTTTCTTCAACATGAGGCCTTATCTGTTAAATTTTCAGGAGTATTTCAGTGCCTAGAAAAATGAAACTAGCACATAGCAGGTAGTATTTATTGATTTAATAAGTGAGAAAAAAAATCTTCTGTTAGGAGTATTTTAAGTATTCAAATTGAGGCAACAGAGCACCTTTCTAACAAGGTTTTAAACTTGATCTAAACACAAGAAACCTAGGTAATAATGATAAAACCAAAAACATTAAAATTATTCAAGATTACCATGCTGAATTGGTCAAAGTGTGTGTGTGTGTTTCATTTAGAAAGTGTAGATAATGTTAAACAGCAAGAAGACATAAGAAAAAAAATTAACAATTGGTGTCCACTTGGTTGACAAGCTTCAGACTGTCTTGAATAGCAGCCACATTTTGTATATAATGGCAGCTGTTGATTTTAAAAAGCTGAGATAAATTATTTTGCAAAATGAATGTATTCAGTAGTTTTTTTTTATGGGAGAAATCTCTGTATATCCCAGATTTTACAGGACTTGTCTTTTAGGAAAAAACAATCATGATGGTAAAAGTCATATATGTAAATCCCCTTACAGACAATCGTCTGATAAAGCTTATGAAGTGTTGGTCACTCAGTCAAGGTCAACTCTTTTGCAGCCCTGTGGACTGTAGCCCATCAGGCTTCTCTGTGCATGGAATTCTCCAGGCAAGAATACTGGAGTGGGTTGCTATTCCCTTCTCCAGGGGATCTTCCTGAGCCAGGGATCGAACCCAGGTCTCCCGCATTGCATTGCAGGCGGTTTCTTTACCATCTGAGCCACCAGGGAAGCCCTTTCCACAAATGTGACTAAAGGCAGTGTCAGCTAGAATGTTTGCTACTGTGAGCAAAGCTCCTTGGCTCGCTGCAGGCAGTGGGGCAGGCTGACCTGGAGCGTGCGTGTTGGACAGCTGGCCACCATTTTCTCCCTGGGCACTGTCCAGACTCCAGCACACGGGACAGACTAAGGTACGTGAGCCGCTTGCGGGGGAGGAGGTCCAAATCCTCCTCCTACGGAGAAGGCGAGCAGAGCTCCCCTTTCCAACCTCCTCCTGCTGCCCCGCCTCGGCCTCTTTGTTCAGCATCTACGCGGGGACCGGGACAGGTGCTGGAGCTCCTCGCCTGCTGTTTTCTGGGCTGAGATTTGCCCTTGAAGGACGAGAGGTCTCATCAGCAGGTCTCTCTGTGTCTTTCAGCTGCTGACGGATCCACCTTCACGACCTTCACCGAAGAGCAGACGGAGACGGGGGAGAGCATAAGTAAGGAGCAGAAAACTGGACTTAAATGCGCCAGACATCACATTTCTCAGGTTCCACATTGCGCTCAGCACTGACACCAAGGCATTTGTTAGGAGTTGCCCGTGTGGACGTCCTGAGGCTCCTCGCATGCCCAGGTGGCTTCACAGCTTGCCCAGAGCCCCTCCAAGCCAGCCGAGTGTCACACGCCGGCTGGAAAAGATTATTTTCCACCAGGAAACCCTGGTGCCCTGAATAATCTCATTTATGGGCTCCAGCCAGGCAATATATGTATTGTAATAATTATTTTCTATTTCCGGCCACTGCCGAAGTAGCTACCTGTCTTTATAAATGAAACATACTGAAAACATATGTCCAGTCCAATCACTGCTCCCAAACGCCAGCCTCTTGCAGGATCTTCTGGCATCATTTTGGGGAGGAACTGTAAAAGTGAGGACTGCATCTTAATATAACCCAAGCTGCTAGACTCATTCAGGTTAGCTCCCCGGTTCTCCTCCTGACCCTTTAAATCAGCGTGGAGATCCTGTTGGGTTCCGTGGATCCTGTCCAGACTCCCAGCTGGCTCTCAGTACCCACAGCAACCTGGCCAAGCCTGCTGCAAGGTTTGCCCGTGACACGCCACTGCCAGCCTCGCCAGGCTGCTCGCCACACCCTCTCATTTCATGGGGGGACTGGCTCGTCTACTCTGCCTGAATGCTGTGCGTGTTGGAGTCAGAGGGCTGGCGGGGGCCGTGGGGGGATGTTAATGTACTCTGTCTCCCCTTCTGGAAAATACATGCCTCACAGTCAGGACACCTACCATTTCATCCTCTGTAATATGTAGCTCAGAACCTTGCCCCTAGCAGGCCCTCACTAAACACATGCTGATTAATTAATACATATTGACGAGTGACTGAATAAATAAATGAATGACCATCTTGTGGATGAATGACCGTCTTGTGGACAGTAAGCCAGATGGATAAATAACTATGTTGATATAGTGTGTGTGCTTAGTCGCTCAGTCCTGTCCGATGTTCTACGACCCTGGGGACCAGCCATAGCCTGCCAGGTTCCTCTGTCCATGGGATTCTCCAGGTGAGAATACAGGAGTGGGCTGCCATTCCCTTCTCCTGGGAATCTTCCCGCTCCAGGGATTGAACCCAGGTCTCCTGCATTGCAGGCAGATTCTTCACCGTCTGAGCCACCAGGGAAGCCTGTGTCCTGTGAAAGACACACTAATCTGTCCATGGTTTTAGGAAACGGCAGCTTCTCTTGCTAGACACTCCTCCCCGACACACTCTTCCTCTCAAAGTGCTCCTCTGAAGGGGCTCACAGCATCGTCTTGACTGACCAAGAAGAGCAAGAGAAGAACCAAAGCCCGTGCAGTGGAGGAGAACAAGGCAACCCCCTCATCAGAGTCCCCAGGTCCCGCAGAGCTGGTCGCTGTGACTGTGCGCGTGTGTTGGATTTTCCTCCTGCTTCTGTGATGCTCGTCAGTAGGGCCCCCGTTAGCACTGGAGAGAATCGACTGCGGTGCTTTCTTCATTTACATGTATGATAATATAATGATTTGTCATATAAAATATATGAAGTATATTTTCATAAAAAATTCAAAATAATATGAAGACTTATGATAACAAGTTTTAATTGGAATAAGTCCTGTGTTCTTGGTCTCTCTAAAAGAGACTGATTGCCTTTTGCTTTCATGGGGAAAGTTGCAAGGACATCATTTTCAAAAGCTGGATGCAGGCAGAAGCTGCCCTCTGGTCCACCTCCAGCTTCACAGACCAGGAGCGGGTTGTGATCCCAGCCAGACAGGCCCAGCTGGCCTGGGGGGAGCTCTGGGCATCACCTGCAGCCTGGCCCATGGAAGACCAGCCAGGCTTGGGAGCTGATTCTGGCTCCAGGGCAGATGGGCAGGGGACCAGCGGCCAGGCAGCTTCCCAGGCGCTTTCCTTGATGCCAGGCTCTGAAGCTGCCTGGCACCTGCTTGCCTCTCTGGGTTGGCCTTGCTCTGGTGCCCACTTCCCTGGAAGCAGGAATGGTGGGGAGCGGACACTGCTGTATCCATGGCAAGTTAAAGCGTGGCAGAAAAGTTCTGCAGGAACAACAAAGGGCAGTGTGCTGAGCCCCTGTCTAGTATCTGCTGGGACTTCTCTCTTTGTTCTGATCTGGGAAGGCGGTTCCTAGACGCAGAGGGGAGTCCCCTGCGCTGTCCTCTCTCCCACGTGGCACGGTCATCACTCTTCCCTAAATGCATAAATTCCTGAGTGTCCGCGTCAGTCTCTCTCTCCCATTTCTCACCCTTCACCTAGTTCTCTTCCTTCACCTTGCCCACTCCCCATGCAATCAAGTCCAGACTCTAAATAAGTTTTAATTTTAATACCCTGTATGGAGAAAAAATATTCCAGGTTTCTCCAGTAAAGTTGTCTGAATTGGCTTCCTTTCTAATTGAGGTGAAGTTGCTCAGTCGTGTCCGACTCTTTGCGACCCCGTGGACTGTAACCTACGAGGTTTCTCTGTCCATGGGATTCTCCAGGCAAGAATACTGGAGTGGGTTTTCTCCAGGGGATCTTCCCAACCCAGGATCGAACCCGGGTCTCCCGCATTGGAGGCAGACGCTTTAATCTCTGAGCCACCAGGGAAGCCCTCCTTTCTAATTATTTACTCATTAAAAAAAAAATCATCGCATTCTATTATTTTTAAGTACCAAGGCCTATTAGAGGGAGAAACGGTCATGATGGGCCCTGTCTTCATGGCTTCTACCACCTGAGAAAGATGGGGGACAAGAGGAGCAGTGGGGCACTGGGGAGGGCGGTGGTGCTGGGGTGTCAGGAGGAGGGGGGAGCTCACATCGCCCCCCTCTTCCCGGAGCACAGGCACCCGAGCCTGGTGCTCACCCTGTGCGTCTCCAGAGCCAGGGAAGGGTGCGGCCATCCAGGCAGGGTCCCGAGGACAAGGATGTCTTGGTGCTGAGACTGTGGCCCAGGTGGAGAGGGAGCAGGCTTCTGGCTGGACTTTTCCTTCCATCGCCATGGAAATGAGAGCGTCAGAGGAGGATAGTCCCAAGCCTCAGGGATCTGCCATCGCCAGAACCCCTGCAGGGCCCTCTGGAGATTTCCAGGGAGCCAGTGGGATTCCCCCAGAGCCCTCGGCCCCACGTGTCCCTGTTCCCTCCGCGTGTACCCGCGGGCATCCTGCTTTAGTGCCATCCTGCACCTGAGCCCAGATGGCACAGCAGCTTGGCTGCTTCCCAAGGAAGATGTGGTATTCACCATTGGGACAGAGCAGTCCTCCCAGGAAGGGGCGGTGTGTCCGCCCCTCTCTGCCCTCTCACCCAGCGGCCCCAGAGTGATGACTGAGGCTGTGGCAGAAGACATGGCAGACGGGGCCCTTGCTCTCCACAATGGACAGATCTCAGCTTCCTTTGAGCTCGCTAATGCTGGAGACAGCCAAGAGAGGATTCCAGAGTTGAGGGCTGTGTCTGAGCCAAGGAACCTGCTTCTTCCTCCCAAGTCCCTCCCTCCTCCCCGCT
>SJYG01000030.1:5938251-5968296 GCA_006410535.1 Litocranius walleri | reverse complement strand
AAAGCATCAATTCTTTGGCACTCAGCCTTCTTCACAGTCCAACTCTCACATCCATACATGACCACAGGAAAAACCATAGCCTTGACTAGACGGACCTTTGTTGGCAGAGTAATGGCTCTGCTTTTCAATATGCTATCTAGGTTGGTCATAACTTTTCTTTCAAGGAGAAAGCGTCTTCTAATTTCATGGCTACAGTCACCATCTGCAGTGATTTTGGAGCCCCCCCAAAAAAGTCTGACACTGTTTCCACTGTTTCCCCATCTATTTCCCATGAAGTGATGGGACCAGATGCCATGATCTTCTTTTTCTGAATGTTGAGCTTTAAGCCAACTTTTTCACTCTCCTCTTTCACTTTCATCAAGAGGTTTTTTAGTTCCTCTTCACTTTCTGCCATAACGGTGGTGTCATCTGCATATCTGAGGTTACTGATATTTCTCCTGGCAATCTTGATTCCAGCTTGTGCTTCCTCCAGCCCAGAGTTTCTCGTTATATACTTTGCATATAAGTTAAATAAGCAGGGTGACAAGATACAGCCTTGACGTACTCCTCTTCCTATTTGGAACCAGTCTGTTGTTCCATGTCCAATTCTAACTGTTGCTTCCTGACCTGCATATAGGTTTCTCAAGAGGCAGGTCAGGTGGTCTGGTATTCCTATCTCTTTCAGAATTTTCCACAGTTTATTGTGATCCACACAGCACCCCCAGTATACGACAATACCTTCTTCCCAGCAAAGTCTAGAAGCACATTTTCTATGCAGCCTCTCTCATCCTGGGTCTTTGAGACTGATGATGGAGAAAGAAGGCCAGCCTGCAGTGGATGCAGGACATGGACAAATAAGAACCTCTTTTAAGTATTAAGTTCCTGAAACAGCAGCATTTACTAAAGTAGCCTGTTCTGGTGGATACCACTCATAGGGAGAATATAATTCTTACTTTCTTGGAAGCATCTTTCTTGGAAACAACTGGGCAATATTTAAGGATGCTCTGAGGCATCTGAGATATTTGGGCTGACTGCTGTTCATGTCCTTACTCACTAGGTAAAGATTTTGTGAATTTGCTATATGTTAGAAAATCTAACAGTCTCAGGGAAAACAAAACAGGTGCCAGTGCAAGATCTCATAACAATTTCCTCTCAAAAATTATTCCCTAAGAAATATTAGAAATATAATTAATAAGCAAAAAGCATGCAAAATGCACATTTTTATCTGCTATGTTGATCAGTTGGATACAAGGCAAATATCCAAGAATAGGAGAATGGAAAATGAAATTTATTCTATCTAAAGATGAAAGGGGCTTCCTCAGTAGCTCAGTGGTAAAGAATCCGCCTGCAATGCAGGACACACAGGAGATGTGGTTTGATCCTGGGAAGATTCCCTGGAGAAGGAATACCCACTCCAGTATCTTGCCTGGAAAATCCCATGGACAGAGGAGCCTGGCAGGCTACAGTCCTGTGGGGTCACAAAGAGTCAGACATGACTGAGCATGCACATGAATAGGATGAAATATTCTGCTTATTTATAATTTAAAAATAATATTCATAGACATAGCAAATACTAATTGTATAATAATTAGTGAGGAAAGCAAAATGGTGTTCAAAGTATAGAATAGTCTAAATGTTATAAAATGGAAGCATATATTATAAAATAAGGTAGTGTTATATCCAAATTATTAAAATTTATTATTTTGGGGTAAAGGAAAATGCAATTTTTGTATCTTTTGTAATGAAAATTAAAAATGGACTCCACTTTTGAATAAAATTTAAAAATAAAGTAATTAAAAAAATTCCCAACATTCACAGCTCTCTGGAGGATGAATTAAATTACATTTTCAGAGTGCTTACAATTTATGCATAACAACCACAGCATTATTAAAACAAAACACAGACCTAATTCCAAAAGAAACAGAAGGATAAAAAATAAATTATAATCTGATCCAAAATGATAAAACTGTTTGGAAAATAGTATTTCCAGTGGCTTAGTGCCCTAGAAATAGATTGGCTTCAATCCAGTAGGACTATAATATGCAATTAAAGTATAAATTTGCATAATAATAGCCAATTCTCATCCATTCCAGTTTTAAAACTGAGTTAAAAACAAAAAACATGATATGAATGAACATAGATAAATTTCAATGTAACTTGCCACACTAACAGATTAAAGGAGAAATGAATTATTCTTTCATCTCAGTAGACACAGGAAAATAGTTCTACAAAAGTCAATAGCTATTCATCATCAGACAAACAAAATTTAATACACCAGGATGGAGGGGCTTTTCCTTGACTTGGTAGAGAATCTTCTATAAACCTAAAATAAATATGATACATCATGGTGGAATATTAGAAGTTTTCCATTTAAAAATCAGAAATAGCACCAGGTTGCCAATCTCACACCAGTATTCAAGATGGCACTCACTGTTTTAGTGGAAACAGTATGAAAAAAAAAAATTTAAACAGATGGAAAAGAAGGAGGTGGTTTTGCCACTATGTGAAGATTATATGATTGTTTACTCAGGAAAACCAGGAAAATCAATGAATAGGCTATTAGAACCAATGCAATTTTCATAAGCTTGATGAATACCAATTAATATGTACTTTACACTAGAAGAGAAAATTTTTTAAATGCAATATTAAAAATATATATTTAATTACAGGAGAAACACAAGCATCAAACTGCACACTGAGATTCAAATAAACCCAGCCCCTCCTCGCCAAAAATGCACAGTCCATTCATTATGGGGGAAAAAAGCCACCCATGCCCTTTTTGACTAAATGCAGAAGACTGTCCTTTTCACAGGTGAGAACCCAGAGTGGTAAACACGTCACTTCTCCCCAGATTTTCCTGCAAATTTAAAGCAATTTCAATCAAAAACCACACAGTAGTATTTTTGAGACACTTTCAAATTAATTCAGAAATTTATATGGATGATTAAAAGTGTGCAAGTAGATAGGATGATTCTGAATGAAGTTTTAATTCAGTCCACAGTTGGTCTGGATGTGTAGACGTCCCAAGGACTGTAATAAACTGTGTGAAGCTGGCAGGAGAAGAAATGAAATAGATAGGCTGCAGTGGGGCCGTGCACCTGTGGGACAGGGTAGGTGAGGGAATTTGCACCACGAGCCAGTGGGAAAAAGCTTATTTCAGTGAGTGGAATCAAGACTATTAACCATCCATATGGAAAAATGCAGTAAAATAAAGTTAGATTCTCCATTTACGCAGTGCACAGAAATGATTCCAGTTGGATTTGGACACTGGAAGTGAAGAAGAGCTCTAAGACAATGCTCCTCTGTCCTGGATGTTATAAAGTTATTCTTTTCTAGTTTGTTCTGGTTATTTAAATCTCAAGCAACTAAAAATATATTTCAATTAGATTATTTCAAAATATAAAACTCTGAAATCACAAAAGACACTGTAAACTTTTCAAATACAAGTAACAGCCTTTAAAAAAGGATAATTTTAACGCATGTAACAGGCAAGAAATAAATATGCCTAATAAATGAAGGCCTTTTAGAAATTGATAAGAAAAGTAAATGCAGGAGGAAATGTGAGTATCTGTGAATATCTGTCATAGCTTTGAAAAGATGCTCAGAGAAATACACATTAAAACAGCAAGGAAATTCTGCTTTGACAAAAGGAATAAAATATGCTAGAGTATGTGTTGGTCTGAAAGCCGAGTGGGAAATGGCCGTTACTACTCAGCACGTGGAGGTCTAACTAGTCTGGCTACAGTGGAGATAGTGCATCAGCCTCTTGAAAAAGCAAAAAAAAAAAAAAAGAAAAAACCCCCCAAAAAAACCAAAAACTATATATCCTTTGAGCAAGCAATTCCACTTCTGGATACATAACTACATAAACCAGATGAATGTTTATATATGAACACCAGGTGACAGGGGCTTCCTGGGTAGCTCAGCTGGTAAAGAGTCCACCTGAAATGCAGGAGACCCCGGTTCAGTTCCTTGGTCAGGAAGATCCCCTGCAGAAGGAATGGGTAACCCACTCCAGTATTCTTGGGCTTCCCTGGCGGGCTCAGATGCTTAAGAATCCGCCTGCAAAGCGGGAGATCTGGGTCTGATCCGTGGGTTGGGAAGATCCCCTGGAGGAAGGCATGGCAACCCACTCCAGTATCCTTGCCTGGAGAATCCCCATGGACGGAGAAGGCTGGTGGGCTATAGTCCGTGGGGTTGCAAAGAGTGGGACACGGCTGAGTGACTAAGAACAGCGCAGCGCAGTCAGGCGGTACGTAAGAATGCTCAGCGCTGCATGGCTGTAATACTCAAAGTCTGTCGATAAAGCAAACCTCCATCACCTGGAGCTGGGCTACGCAACACGGAGCCAGCTTTAATACAGGAGCCCAACAATAGCAGTTATGTTTCCACATCAAGGGCAGACATATCTCAAAAAAAAAAAAAAAAAAAACATGGAGAATGGAAAAGAAAAACGGATACCGGCAAGTACAGCGTTATAGTCTCCCAAATTAACAGATTCAAAGTGAAAGTGAAAGTTGCTCAGTCACGTTCGACTCTTTGTGACCACGTGGACCATCCAGGCCAAATTCAAAATAATGTGTAATTTAAGGGGTATGATAAATCACACAAGAAATATACAAATGCAGTAAGTATAAAAAATGATAGTATACTTTTTTTCCTTCTGATACTTGATTCTTAACATGGAAGTTGGGGTACAGAGGACTCCTGCTGGTGGGGGTCACAGGGAGATGACTGTAGCTATAGCTTTAACAGATCATGTCTTCAGACAAACTGTAATCAAACAGTATACAACCATTAGCTGTTAATTATAAATGTAGGGCTATGGATTTAGTTTTCCTTCTCTTAGTAGTTATCTCTATTTACATTTTTTTAAATAAAATTAGTTTCCAGAAGGATCTCTAATAGAACAATGCCAGGTTGGTGTGGCTTGGCTAAGCCCAGCCTTCAGTCACGTGTCTCTGTGCATTAAGTTTTCCTGCTTTGATCTTCCAGCCATCTTTAATAAAACTTCAAAGTCACACTGGAGCCATTGAGACTGTTCAGCAGGCCTGTGAGGAAGGGAAACTCAATTGGAGTCCCGGGGCTTTAAAATGTGTTTAGCTTTGATAATATCTCGTGTTTGTATGAATCCTTTCATCCTCAGAATATTAAGCTCTTCAGACACGTTAGCTCAAGGGTCCCTATGTCCCTTTTGAGGCCAGGATGTTGGCTGGTGTTATTTGGAAGAATCCAAACTGATAAACTTGGATGCTACACGTCCCAAAACGGCAGGATCAAAGTGCCAGTTTCACCATATATGAATATGTAGCCATGTAATTTGTGTTAATTCTCCTCTCCCCATTCATTGCCCATGCCCATCTTTTCAATTATGCATGCTTAACGTCTCAATTCATAGTTTCATGCTCATCTTTTATGGTTCTTTCCCTTATTTCTAAGGTTTTGTTTTCTTTTTTAAGCAATCATATCTAGAATATTTTCTAAATTTCAGGATGTATCATAACAGTTTCATCAGCAGAGCAACATGATATGATGACTTCACCACCTCTGATGGTTTTTCGTTTTGTCCACCGGGCCATTAAACTTCCCCGGAATAAAAACGTCTTTCCTTTTGTAATGCAGGTGCAGCAGAATCTGCTGTAACTTTAGGAAGGTTGCCACAGAGAGTTGTAAGATCTCTTGCCCAAACAACTATTTTGTGCATCTGGGAACTGGGAGTGAATGAAGCAATGATTTGCTATGCAGATTAACTGTACACAAGACTGGACTCCACGGCACCCAATATGCCATCTTTCTTTCCACTTTTCAGACTGTAGAGTTGGAAACAAACCCCCAGCGCGTGCCTGGGTAGGTGATCTAGGAGTATCCCATCCCTTCATTACCTTAGAGCCTAAACAAGACTCACATCATTGTTTTTCAACTTCTGTTTCAAACTGGAAAGGGCTCACTGATCCATGTTAGTAATGAGCAAAGGCTGGAGAGGAGACAGGCCATGGTGAAGGTGCTTTGCAGATGTCCAGGATGACAGATAGTCTGTGCACACCTGCGACTCTCCCCACTTGGAGCTGCTTCCTTTCAGTGAGACAGAGAGAGAGCTGTTCCTTGGCCACGTGCCCTTGTCCTGTCGTTGGATAAAGGCCATGTGTTATCTCAGAAAATCGGCATCTCACGGGGCTTGGACGGAGGCCGAACACTTGGTTGGTTCCAGAGAACCAACACTGGAACGTGGCTTCATCTGCCTCTTACTGGCCTCTCCCGTGCCTCCCGGTAGGTTAGACACAGAGTGAATCCTCTATAAATATTTGGTGAAAGAGTGTTTGGAAAGCCCCAATAATCCGATGACTATGTTCCCTGCAACTTCCCAGTAATTTCATGCAGAAGATGTGTGGTGTGTGTCTGTGTGTGTGTGTGCACGCATCCAGTGATTTGCTTTTGCTTGTCAATTCCTCACTCTAACAACTGTTTTTTAATGGTCTCTAAACCTGGCCGCAGATATACAGATATATCCAGCCTCGCAAAACTAGAAGCAAAACCTAAGCAAACCATTCTGGACCAAGAGAGTCATTTTGCCTGGGAATTTGAGCAGCCAGCCAGCTGTCCTGGAGATCAGCAAGCAGCGTTCTGATGCACAGCATCACTGGAACAGCCCAGGAGGCCTGGGTGAGTTAAGCTCTGGGTTATTCTGTCCCATCCATCAGGCCTAAACCACACCAGAGCAGAGCTGAACGAGGCCCACAGACAGCTCAGCCATGCTTGTGTCAACATCATGCACGTGAGCAGATGGTCCCCAGGTGCTGAACCTTTATAACAGCCTTGATTCATGCTCTCATCCTACTTCTCACCCCCCTCACCTATGCTACATATGTGTTGTAAAACTGAGCGTGCGGCTTATGCTAAATGGCTTATTCAGGAACAACCTTGAAGAAACACGTGGAGACGGCACTAGGTTCCTCCTGCTTGTGATTTACTGAGTGAGCAGCACCCTGGGAATCCATCCCAGAGCCGGGAATTGCGCTGATATTCTCCAGACTGCACGAGTCCCCCCCTGGCTGGAGGGCCAGGCCCTGTGTATCCAAACGTAGACTCACCGTGATGTAAGCACAGTGTATCTGCAAGCACACGCACTCCCTTTGGAGGGAACTTTGCCCAGTACAAGTAGATGTGTTTCCATTCATTGTTGCGACATAAAGGATGTGAACTGGGAGACATTCGCAAAGGCAGTTTGAAGACGATGCTGATATTTTTAGATTCCACATATAAGCAATATCGTTTGCCTTTCTCTGACTTATTTCACATAGTTTGATCATCTCCAGGTCTATCCGTGTTGCTGCCGAACTTATTTACAAAACAGAAACAGGCTCACAGACCTAGAGAATGAACGTATGGTTGCCAGAGGTAAAGGGTGGGGAAGGATAGATTGGGAGTTTGGGATGGACAAGTACACACTGCTACATTTAAAATAGATTACCAACAAGAACCTACTGTATAGCACAGGGAACTCTGCTCAATACTGTGCAACAACCTAAACAGGAAAGGAATCTGAAAAAGAGTAGAGACACATACAGTATACTACCCCAAAACTGGCAAACACTGTCGCTGTCCAGTCATTCAGTCGTGTCCAACGCTTTGCAACCCCATGGACTTCAGCACGCCACACTTCCCGTCCTTCACTGTCTCCCAGAGTTTGTTCAGATTCATGCCCCTTGAGTCGATGATGCCATCCAACCATCTCATCCTCTGTCATCCCCTTCTCCTCCTGCCCTCAATCTTTCCCAGCATCAGGGTCTTTTCCAGTGAATCAGATCTTCACATCAGGTGGCCAAAGTATCAGAGCTTCAGCTTCAGCATCAGTCCTTCTAATGAATATTCAAGACTGATTTCTTTTAGGATGGACTGGTTGGATCTCCTTGCAGTCCAAAGGAGTCTCAAGAGTCTTCTCCAACATCACAGTTCAAAAGCATTAGCTCTTCGGTGCTCAGCCTTCTTTATGGTTCAACTCTCACATCCATACGTGACTGCTGGAAAAACCATGGCTTTGACTATAGGGACCTTTGTTGGCAAAGTGATGTCTCTGCTTTCTAATACACTGTCTAGGTTTGTCATAGCTTTTCTTACAAGCAACAAACCTGCATTGGCAGAAAGGTCCTTCACCACTGAGCCACCTGGGAATCTTTATGACATCGTTAAGCAACTGTTTTTGCTGTTTGGTCACTAAGTCAAGTCCAACTCTCGTGCAACATAATGGACTGTAGCTTGCCAGGTTCTCCTGTCCATGGGATTTCTCAGGCAAAAGTACTGGAGTGAGGTTCCATTTCCTTCTCCAGGGGATCTTCCTGGCCCAGGAGTTGAACCTGCATCTCCTGCATTGCAGGCAAAGTCTTTACCACTGAGCCACCTGGGAAGCCATACTCAACTATATTCCAACATGACATAAACAAAAAAAAATTTAGAAAAACACAAATTATTAAAATGGACATATTCAAAGGGCATTTATTTATGGTGCAAAGCTATGGGAGGTTTCCCTTATGCAGATTCAGTAGAAACAATTTCTTTAAAGTTTCTGGAAATAATAAAAGTATAATTAAATGGAAAAAAAAAACTATTAAAAATAAAACAGTGAATTTTAAGGAAAAAAAAAAAAGAAACATATGTTTGCACAGAAAGTTAAGAAAAAGAAGACAATGAGGCTAAAGAGTCCTTGACTGCTTCTGTTTCATGCTGCTGCTGCTGCTGCTAAGTCGCTTCAGTCATGTCCTACTCTGTGCGACCTCATAGACGGCAGCTCACCAGGCTCCCCCATCCCTGGGATTCTCCAGGCAAGAACACTGGAGTGGGTTGCCATTTCCTTCTCCAGTGCATGAAAGTGAAAAATGAAAAGTGAAAGTGAAGTTGCTCAGTCGTGTCCGACTCTTATCGACCCCACAGACTGCAGCCCACCAGGCTCCTCTGTCCATGGGATTTTCCAGGCAAGAGTCCTGGAGTGGGGTGCCATTGCCTTCTCCATGTTTCATGCTAGTGGGGAGCAAACAGCCAGGACCATAAGACTGAGCAGCTCAGAGATTTGGTTCCAGACACGAGTCATACCTGAGTCTCGTAGGGCCTCCCAGGCAAGGGCCTCTGGGTGGTGGAGCTGTCAGCCCTCCAAGCCACTTCTGCCTGAAGGGCAGATCACTGCCTGAAGGGCACATCCAAGTCAGCCAAGGGGAGCTGAGAGCTTGCCGTGGCATTAAGGCATTACGAGCAGTGTGAGTACACGTGTGTATGTAAGGGTATGTGGTGTGTGTGAGTGTGTATATGTATGAGTATGTGGGGGGGCTGTGTGTATGTAAGAGTATGTGGTGTGTGTGTATATAAAAGTGTGTGTGTGTTTATGTGGTATGTGCGTGTGTGTGTGTTCAGTAGTATGCAGTTGCGGGTAGTGAGATCCAGAGGGGTGGATGAAGGAGACACACCTACCATCTGCCCCAGAAGCCCCCGTGGTGGGGGAGCCTCGGGAGGCCGGCAGGGCAGGTCTGAGAGGCTGCTCATCCTGTTACACAGCGCTACTCTGCCTGGGGTGGTCTGATGTTTGGTGTCTGCTAGCGCTGACTGAGGGGCTTCCTAGGTGGTGCTGTGGTGAAGAATCTGCCTGCCAACGCAGGAGATGCAAGAGAAGTGGGTGTGATCCCTGGATCTTAATGGACTGTAGCTTGCCAGGTTCTCCTGTCCATGGGATTTCTCAGGCAAAAGTACTGGAGTGAGGTTCCATTTCCTTCTCCAGGGGATCTTCCTGGCCCAGGAGTTGAACCTGCATCTCCTGCATTGCAGGCAAAGTCTTTACCACTGAGCCACCTGGGAAGCCATACTCAACTATATTCCAACATGACATAAACAAAAAAAAATTTAGAAAAACACAAATTATTAAAATGGACATATTCAAAGGGCATTTATTTATGGTGCAAAGCTATGGGAGGTTTCCCTTATGCAGATTCAGTAGAAACAATTTCTTTAAAGTTTCTGGAAATAATAAAAGTATAATTAAATGGAAAAAAAAAACTATTAAAAATAAAACAGTGAATTTTAAGGAAAAAAAAAAAGAAACATATGTTTGCACAGAAAGTTAAGAAAAAGAAGACAATGAGGCTAAAGAGTCCTTGACTGCTTCTGTTTCATGCTGCTGCTGCTGTTGCTAAGTCGCTTCAGTCACGTCCTACTCTGTGCGACCTCATAGATGGCAGCTCACTAGGCTCCCCCATCCCTGGGACTCTCCAGGCAAGAACACTGGAGTGGGTTGCCATTTCCTTCTCCAGTGCATGAAAGTGAAAAGTGAAAAGTGAAAGTGAAGTTGTTCAGTCATGTCCGACTCTTATCGACCCCACAGACTGCAGCCCACCAGGCTCCTCTGTCCATGGGATTTTCCAGGCAAGAGTCCTGGAGTGGGGTGCCATTGCCTTCTCCATGTTTCATGCTAGTGGGGAGCAAACAGCCAGGACCATAAGACTGAGCAGCTCAGAGATTTGGTTCCAGACGCGAGTCATACCTGAGTCTCTGTCGTAGGGCCTCCCAGGCAAGGGCCTCTGGGTGGTGGAGCTGTCAGCCCTCCAAGCCACTTCTGCCTGAAGGGCAGATCACTTCCTGAAGGGCACATCCAAGTCAGCCAATGGGAGCTGAGAGCTTGCCGTGGCATTAAGGCATTACGAGCAGTGTGAGTACGCGTGTGTATGTAAGGGTATGTGGTGTGTGTGAGTGTGTATATGTAAGAGTATATGGGGGGGGCTGTGTGTATGTAAGAGTATGTGGTGTGTGTGTATATAAAAGTGTGTGTGTGTTTATGTGATATGTGCGTGTGTGTGTGTGTTCAGTAGTATGCAGTTGCCGGTAGTGAGATCCAGAGGGGTGGATGAAGGAGACACACCCACCATCTGCCCCAGAAGCCCCCGCTGTGGGGGAGCCTCGGGGGTCTGGCAGGGCAGGTCTGAGAGGCCGCTCGTCCTGTTACACAGTGCTACTCTGCCTGGGGTGGTCTGATGTTTGGTGTCTGCTAGCACTGACTGAGGGGCTTCCCAGGTGGTGCTGTGGTGAAGAATCTGCCTGCCAACGCAGGAGACGCAAGAGAAGTGGGCGTGATCCCTGGGTTGGGAAGATCCCCTAGGGGAGGAAATGGCAACCCACTCCAGTATTCTTGCCTGGGAAATCCCAGGGACAGAGGAGCCTGGCGGACTGCGGTCCATGGAGTCACTCAGAGAAGGAATGGACTTAGCTACTGAGCATGCCAGCACAGTGCTGACTTCTGGGGGGAAACGAGGGGCATTCTTGGAGCACTACCCATCCAGTTCACATACGCACATTGATTCAATGACTCAGAAGTCCTGGAAAAGCCCTGGGAGTTATTAAATAAAACCATGAGGTCTTTAAAATATTCTGAGGGATGAGATTCCCATCTATGAGTCCATGCTGGGCATTTTCCAAGCCCTTCTTTATTTAATCCTGTGAGCTATTACACCCTTCGGGAAAGGGCAGGATTTTGCTAGAGTAACAAGCAGCAGCAAACCTGAGGTCAACTCTTGCTCCTGGCACGTCCACAGGGGTCCAGTCAGCTTGTCAAAGCTGCTTCTGCCATGAGTCAGACTACGGTCCAGACCTGCTGCACTATTGTGCAGTTCCTGTCTGCACACCTGCTTTCCTAGTAACTGGAGCTGGGGAGAGAACATGGAAAGCCACAAAGCAGCCTTCAGTTGCTTCCAAAAACGTGTCATATTGCGTTGGCCAAGAGACATCACATGGACATTCTTCCCTCTGCAGGAAAGCAGAAGGAACAGGGAACTGGATACCTATGTATCTGGATGTGCTTGTGATGTGCCCCAGGGATATCAGTCATTTCTGTTTTCTGGGGGAGCGCTCTTCAACTTTGCATGCAGATACTAAGAGGCGTACCAGGATTCTTCAGCAGATCTCTGACTCTGCACTTTGCACACCGCACACACGACGCCCATCCAGCTGGACTCGGCTGTGTGTGACGCAGTTGTCAGCCCTCTGCTCTTCCCTCCACGTCCTCCTCTTGGCCCCCGGGCTCTGCACTCGCTAGCCTTCCTTCCCTCCCAGGGTATTGGCTCCTCTTTATCCCTTCAAATTAGCAGGTTTGATTTCCCACCTCATAGAACCCTCCTGTACTCTTGTATACCTATAGCCAGACAGTTTGAAGATTTCACCTCTAATTTGAAGACACTTTTGGCACTTCTTTAGGAAATCTATAAAACCGTAGACCTGACCATTCCTCTTGACGTCAACAACATCAGGCACCCAAACCCCTTTTCTCCCACCTTGCCAGACTCCCAGCACCATCCTCCCTACCTTGGAAAGTGACAACTCTGCCCGTGAGGTTGCTCAGGTCTTTTTCTGGGGGAACGTGCTCTTCACCTTTGCACGCAGATACTAAGAGGTGTACCAGGATTCTTCAGCAGATCTCTGACTCTGCACTTTGCACACCGCACACACGACGCCCATCCAGCTGGACCCGGCAGTGTGTGATGCAGTTGTCAGCCCTCTGCTCTTCCCTCCACGTCCTTCTCTTGGCCCCCGGGCTCTGCACTCGCTAGCCTTCCTTCCCTCCCAGGGTATTGGCTCCTCTTTATCCCTTCAAATTAGCAGGTTTGATTTCCCACCTCGTAGAACCCTCCTGTACTCTTATATACCTATAGCCAGACAGTTTGAAGATTTCACATCTAATTTGAAGACACTTTTGGCACTTCTTTAGGAAATCTATAAAACCGTAGACCTGACCATTCCTCTTGACGTCAACAACATCAGGCACCCAAACCCCTTTGCTCCCACCTTGCCAGACTCCCAGCACCATCCTCCCTACCTTGGAAAGTGACAACTCTGCCCGTGAGGTTGCTCAGGTCAAGGATGTTGAAGTCAGTTTTGGCTTTTCTCACTCCTTATTGTTAATCTAGAAAAGGCTTGTGAACTCTGCCTCCTCGATATACCTAGAAGGTGACCCCTTCCTGTTGACAGCTTGGTCTTTGTTCCTGTCCTCCAGGTTATTGTAAAAGCTTCCTAACTTGTTCTCCTGCATCTGTTCTCTTGTCCACTCAATACTGTCCTATTTCTGTCACCCGTGTAGTAGCTGGAGGCATCATTTAGCTCTTCCACGTAAAGCCTTGCAGCAGCTTCCATCTCAGCCAGAGTAAGGTCACACTTTCCCAGTTTCAGCAAGTCCTACAGACCTACTGCCCCCCTCACTCCATGCTCAGTCGTGCCCGACTCTGTGACCCCACGGGCTGGAGCCTGGAAGGATTTTCCAGGCAAGAAGACTGGAGTAAGTTCCATGCTCTCCTCCAGGGGATCTTCCTGACCCAGGGATCGAACCTGCGTCTCTTACATTGGCAGGTGGATTCTTTGTGCACCTGGAAAACTTCACTTCACTACTTCTCAGGTAATATTTTTGCTTCTTCTCTTCTCCCCACGCACTATCCACGTTTCCCTTCTTGGCCCCGTGTGGACACGGCAGACAGGCTTCTAGTTGGCAGCCTTTGTTCCTACATCTTCAGTCCTGCATGTTCGTCCACTAAGTATCCAAGGAGTTGGCGTTCTCACATACTTTAGGCCTTTCCATCATGGATTTCAAAGTTAATTCCACCGTGGCCAGAGAACAACTCTGGAAGGGCTTAAATCTTTTCCAATTGCTTGAGACTTGTTTCATGGCCCAGAATGTGATCTGTCCTGGTAAAGGCTCACGTTCTGCTATTGTGGGCTGGAATGGTCTGTAAAGGTCAATTATGCTAATTGGTTGATAATTTTGTTCAAATCTTCTATCATAGCTGATTTTATGTCTATCGTTTGTATGAAAGTGAAAGTCCCTCGGTCGTGTCCAACTCTTTCTGACCCCACGGACTATACAGTCCATGGAGTGGGTAGCCATTCCCTTCTCCAGGGTATCTTTCCAACTCAGGGATCGAACCCAGGTCTCCTCATTGCAGGCAGATTCTTTACCAGCTGAGCCATCAGGGAAGCCCATTGTTTGTATGAACTATATGAATTGAGAAAGTGCTATTAAAGTCTATGACTATAATTGTGTTTTTCTTTATTTTTCTTATAACCCTAATATATTTTATTTCATGTCTTTTGAAATACTGCTATTAGATGCATAAACATTTAGAATTAACATGCCATCTTAATCAACAGACCCTTTTCATATTTGTGAAATGATTTTACTTACACATTATGACATTCTTTACTCTAAAATCTGCTTCCTCGGGTATCAATATAGCCACCTCTAATTTTTTTATTGGTGTTAACATTGTATACATATTTCCATATTTTTACTTTTTACTCTCTTGTGTCTTTAAGCTTTTTTCTTGTAGAAAACATATAGTTGAGTCTTGCTTTTTAAATTCACTTTGACAATCTATCTTTGAAATAAGATGTTTAGACCATTTGTATTGATGAGATCATTGATATAGTTAAGATGAAATCTGTTATCTTGCTATTCGCTTTTCATTTCTCCCATCTGTTCTTGGTTCTCTTTCTCTCGTTTTCTGCCGTCTTTTGAAATACCTGAGTACTTTTTGTTGATTGCACTGTATTTTCTTATTAGCTATCACTAATCAGGCTAGTAGTATACACTTTTCAGTTCAGTTCAGTCACTCAGTCGTGTCTGACTTTTTGCGAACCCATGGACTGTAGTACGCCAGGCCTCCCTGTCCATCACCAACTCCTGGAGTTTACCTAAACTCATGTCCATTGAGTCAGTGATGCCAACCAGCCATCTCATCCTCTGTCATTTTTCTCTCCTCCCGCCTTCAGTCTTTCCCAGCATCAGGGTCTCCTGCAGTGAGTCAGCTCTTCGCATCAGGTGGCCAGAGTATACGCTTTAGCTCATCATTTCGCTTCCTTCAGCTGGTGTTCTAACACTTTCCCTGCAAGAACCTCGCCACAGTTCCTGCCATCATTTCTGCCCCCCAACAGCAGTGCCATGAGTACCATATGCTTTACTTTCCCACAGTACACACTCCACACTACATTGCTACTACTCTTATTGAGAGAATCAATCATCTTCTATAGAGACGAATAATAAGGGAAAATACATTACACACTTATACAGGAAGTTATCATTTCTTTTTTCCTTCTTGTGCATTCCTATTTCTATCTGGCTTTATCTCTGTCCTCCTAAAAAATGTGTTGAGCCCTTTTTGTAGCGTGAATCTGCTTGTCATGAATTCTCCCAGCTTCCGTGGAAAACAGAAAGCTCTCCTCTGTTTATGAAATATGTTTTGTGTGGTACCGCCCCTCGAAAAACGCGTAGCTCCTTGTTTCCTTTCAGAACACTGAAGCTGTCCCACTCTCTTCTCACCCACGTTGTTTCTGATAAGAAGCTCACTGACATTCGTAACTGTAGCTTTTTATTTACCGTGACTTATTCCTTCTCTGGTTGCTTTTCAAATGTTCCCTTCATTGCTGGTTTTGAGCAAGTAGGGTATTACGTGCCTCCATGTAACTTGCTTGAGAGTCATCGAACCTCTCAAATCTGTGAATTTACAGTTTTTATTAAATTTTGAAAACTTTGGGGCATTATTCTTTCAAATACCCTTTCTGGCTACCCCTCCTGTGCTGTGGAAGTTCTGTCACTAATGCCACGTGGCTCTGGAGCCTACTTGGCAGAAATAAGTGCCATTCCTAGCTCTGTGTGAACACCAAGCACTGGTCTTCCGACCCTTTAGGGTAATTTCACGCCCCCTCTCATACAGCTTCCTTGCCTGTGTGTACTGCCTGTCCCAGCCTACCCCTTTGGAAGTTGACTCCACACCCTTCCTAGCCATTTCTGTCTTTCACGTGCTCTCCTCTGTTTATGAAATATGTTTTGTGTGGTACCGCCCCTCGAAAAACGCGTAGCTCCTTGTTTCCTTTCAGAACACTGAAGCTGTTCCACTATCTTCTCACCCACGTTGTTTCTGATAAGAAGCTCACTGACATTTGTACCTGTAGCTTTTTATTTACCGTGACTTATTCCTTCTCTGGTTGCTTTTCAAATGTTCCCTTCATTGCTGGTTTTGAGCAAGTAGGGTATTACGTGCCTCCATGTAACTTGCTTGAGAGTCATCGAACCTCTCAAATCTGTGAATTTACAGTTTTTATTAAATTTTGAAAACTTTGGGGCATTATTCTTTCAAATACCCTTTCTGGCTACCCCTCCTGTGCTGTGGAAGTTCTGTCACTAATGCCACGTGGCTCTGGAGCCTACTTGGCAGAAATAAGTGCCATTCCTAGCTCTGTGTGAACACCAAGCACTGGTCTTCCGACCCTTTAGGGTAATTTCACGCCCCCTCTCATACAGCTTCCTTGCCTGTGTGTACTGCCTGTCCCAGCCTACCCCTTTGGAAGTTGACTCCACACCCTTCCTAGCCATTTCTGTCTTTCACGCTTTATTAGTTTCTGTAACACTCACCGCCTAAGCACATGGGCTGATAAACAGCAGGAATGTGAACTCGCTCGGGCACTGCTGTTTCCCCAGCATCTAAGACAATGCCACACTCACACAGCAGATGCTCAGTAAGCAGGCACGGAGGGAATACGTAAGCTGTGTGTTTGGATGAACAGCTGAATGAAGAAAGAATAAATGAACCACTCCTGGGATGGGGGTGGGCCGTCCATATTCCTTCCTGTATCGTTGAAAAAATGGATCATGTTAGAATGACTTGGATAAATTCAGACTTAAGAAACACTCAGGAGTAAGGATGGAAGCAAGAGGGAATGAAGAGGACAGGGGAATGTGTGCACACACCTGGGGCCCCAGACCAGTCATGTTGGATGGCAGATGCTCTTCCAGTGCCCTTCATCCTGGGCTTTCTCATCAGTCCTGTGTTTTCTCAAACCATCCATCCCAGTTGCCATGGGAACGTTTATGCTTCTCAGACCTTAAGGCTCCAGTTTGGTTTAGAAAGCAACAGTGTTTTACAAATAGGGCCAGCGTGTTTCTCTGGCTTCAGGTTGGATACTTGGAAGATGAGAGATCCAGGAACCATTTTCAGGCTGGAATGCTGATGTACCAAATTAGCTTCACATCTTCTCATTTAGGTTAATTGTGAAGCAGAATGCCTAGTGATGAAAGCCAAATGCATCCTGAAAACCCAGCAAAGATTTCTAAATATCAATCATAGCTTACAAAATAAAATTCAGAAATCCCAGCAGATCTGGAACAGCTAAAAATATGAATTTTTTCCAATAAAAAATCTACTTAAAAAAAATGTATCTGGTGCCTAAGGAGGAGTAACATTTAAAAGAGCAATTTCTGAAACTTTATGACATTTATGTGTGAAATCTAACAGCAAAAAAACACAGCATCTGACAACATCCACTATAGAAAATAATGTTTTGAAATCGGAATCAATTTTTAATGTATTCTTGGAGATGGATGCTCATATGGACTAGATCACTTTCTGTGCCTTCAAAGCAGAGGTCAAATGTTCATTTATTATTGAACCTAAATATGATGTGAAATTCAAAATGGGCTATAGACATTTCAACACCATGCCATTTATTAATGAGTACTAATGCCCTTGGTGAACTTGGGGCATTCTATGTAAAACCACACATTATTGGCTTTGCTATGGAAAGGAAAACCTGAATACTTTGATCCATTTCTTCCTGTTCTTCATGGCTGTAGGTTTTCATAGCAATTTGGGGTCTGCAGACTGGCCATATATATTCCCGGCTCTTTTTGATGACTTAGGATTCCTGGACTGTCGGCGTACATCAGTGCGCTCCGAAAAGGGTGGAAAATGTCTCCACAGTGGCTTTCTCAGTTTGGGCTTGAATGCATTTTCTCTTTATTTTCTTTTTGAATAGGAGGTGGTTTATCCATTATCCCCAAGTGACTGGCACAGTGGCCAGCAATGGGATGGTTTTGCATCTCAATGTTTCCATAGGGAACCCTTCAGCTCAGACACATCTTGACAGCAGCAAGGCGCTCCAGAGAACATCACTGAGGTCATCAGTTTGCTGCCTGGGTTGCACCATGAGGAGGAGGGGTAGAGAGCTGGTAGAATGGAAGGGTATTGATGCCCATTTCATCTCCTTTCCTGCCTTCCTCATGAAAGCACATCCCAGAAGAACCTCGAATCACCAGACAGAGGATGAGGGTTTACGAGACCTATTCATCATCCCTAACTGTTGATGCTGAAGTTTGAAATCCTTGCATGCTTCACAAAACTGGCTATGGCACCCAATTGTTTTAACTGAGAATACAATTGAAATGGTAATTTTATTGAAATTGAATTCATTGACATTACATTAAAATTATAAGCACATGATTTGCTTGCCTTATGGAGTGAACAGTGAAGGGAGGAGGAAGAATTATTAAGCTTACTAATGAGATTAGATGATTTACATAATCAAGTGTAATGAAATTTAAGAAGTGACAGCTCTTTGCCTCTTGCCAGGGTGATTTCTAAAATATAAACACATAGATCCACCCTCTCCCAGGTTTAGAAGAGGTGAAAAAGGATGTTTTATAAACTCAGTTTTGGTAAACAGTGAATATCTGGATTGCAAAAATAAAATGTTTGCACTCTGCCCCTCCCTAGAGGAAATACAGGAGGTTTATAAACACACAGGTGGAGGGCAGGGCGGGAGCTGAGTAATTAGAAACAGACAGGTGTGGCTTCAAGATCATTAACATGTTGGTAGCAGGTTGGAGCTGCCAAAGGGTGTAGCTCACCTGCCAGGCTGGGGAAGGAAGGTGCCCAGGCCCACAGCCTCTCAGACTGGAGGCCGGGCTTGGAGCTGGCGCGTTGCTGCCCAGAGCAGGTGTGTGGACACGTGGGTGAGCTGAGCATCTACTTCCTGCTTGGCCCTCGTCTCCTGCCTGAGTCAGCCTCTCTCGGCCTTTCCAGAACACGGACATATATGCGCGTACATTTGCTGTTGTTAAGTCACTCAGTTGTGTCCAGCTCTTTGCAACCCCCTGGACTGTAACCCACCAGGCTCCGCTGCCCATGAGATTTCCCAGGCAAGAATATTGGAGTGGGTTGCCATGTCGTCCTCCAGGGGCCCTGCCTGATCCAGGGTTCAGAAACCCGCATCCCTCACGTCTCCGGCATTGGCAGGAGGGTGCGTTGCCACTAGCGCCACCTGTGAAGCCCTGTGTGACCCTGAAATGCAGGCAACTGGACTTTCGATCGCTGCTGCGGCGTCCTGAGGTTACCTGTTTCTGAAAACACAAGAGAGATTCTTTCTGAGGGTTAGGTGGAAATCTGTCTTATCTATTTGTAACGTTTACTTTCAGAAAAACTGGAAGTCTGGAAGCTAATAATGAAAGACAGATTCCAAAGCCAAGAGGTTCTGGATTGCACGGAAGGCCCTCAGCAAATTTCTGTTGTTTTCTGCAAAGAAGAAATCATGTATGTGGTAGAATTGGCGGTGACTTTGGCTCCTTTTAAGATGTCACTTGAACTAGCAGAATCACGTGCAGGGAATGACTAGTGATGGGGCCACTTTCTCCTGAGTCATGGAGGAAATACTTGGCAGAAGGCAGCTGTGACCTAAGGACCTAGAGTTCTGCGTGTATTGTTTTTCCGTCACTAAGTCGTGTCTGACTCTTTGTGACCCCATGGACTGTAGCCTGCCAGGCTGCTCTGTCCATGGGATTCTCCAGGCAAGAATACAGGAGTGGATTGTCATTTCCTTCTCCAGGGGATCTTCTCAATGCAGGGATCAAACCCAGGTCTCCTGGGTCTCCTGCATTGGCAGGTGAATTCTTTACCAGTGGTGGGAGAGGAAGTATCACAGAGAAAATCACTCATTACATTTCCAGGCTGATTTAGCCTCTATCACTGTGGTAATAAATAAATAAATTACTGCAGATTCAGTAGCTTAAAGCATCATAAATTTATCATCTTGTGCTTCTGTTGCCACGACTCCAACAATGATCTTGTGGGCTAAAATCAAGGTGTCAACAGGCTGCTTTCTCCACCCCCGTCCCATCTCTCGTAGAACCTGGGGACTTGTTTATTCTGACTGGCTGCAGAATTCAGTTCCCTGAAGTTGTTGGACTGAGGTCTGTTTTCCCGCTCGCCATCAGCGGAGACCATTCTCAGCTCTGTGAGGCTGTCTTCATCCTTCGGCTCATCTCCACCTCCTCCATCTCTAAGACATCAGTGCTGGTCGAGTGCTCCTCATGATGCATCTCCCTGACTTCGTTGCTTTGGAGGGTTGTTGGGCTTGGATCCCATCTGCTCATCTGATCTAAGATAATCCCCCACCTCTCAAAACCCATAATCTCAATTTTGTCTGCAAAGATTCTTTTGTTACTTTTGGCAACATATCCTAACATGTCCATGTAGGTTCCTGGGATTAGTGTGTGGACATCTTTCAGGAGTCGTGGCCCTTATTCCCCCTATTGTACTGGAAATTTAATAACAGAAATAAGATTGCAAGGCTAATAGATACACTGCATACCACAAGCAAGTAACCTTATGTGAACTGAAGATATCTTTACTTGTGTATCTTCTAAAGACCTTACCTGGTAGAATCATTAGAACTTAGTTTGCATTATTAACCTTGAATTGCTTCTAGAATGTATTAGTCTGTTCTTCTTCCTAGCTCTGATTGACCTCTCTGTTCACTGACAATAGAGAGTAGTTAGAAGCTACCGTAAACCAGTGTGTTCCCGAGGTCGGGGCATTAGCCCGGAGCATCTCTTGGCCCTGCTGTGCTTTGATGCTCAGGATTTTCATGGTGGATGCTGCCGTTATTCTCAGTCTCTTTTCTTCAATGTTCCTGTTTGTCATCTGCCATCCTTGCTTGAAACTGCAGGGATCATGGATCTTTTCTCAGTGGGCACACAAGCCTAGTACATTGTGTCTGGACAAAAGTAGCTTAAGAAACAGCTGCCGCATAGGGGCGTATTTTTGAATGAATTAGCGGGTGGGTGTGTGGATGGATAGATTAGTGGATGGTGTTCGTTGTGATTTGGTCGCTAAATCGTGTCTGATTCTTGCAACCCCGTGGACTGTGGCCTGCCAGGCTCCTCTGTCCATGGGATTCTCCAGGCAAAAAATGCTGTAGTGGGTTGCCATTTCCTTCTCCAGACTAGTGGATGGATGTGATAAATGGAATATTCCCTGCCATGTCAGTAAACAATGGGTATCATAGTCATTAACAAATATTGCAGCCTCAGCCTATGGTGAGTTGGTGGGCCCCACCGGAACTCAGGAAGGAAAAAATATCTGCCATCTAGCAGCCTCCAGCCTGCAACCACTCCCCATGGTGAGCCCTGAGGAAACTCAGGATGAGAAAGCACAGGTTACTGGCCCCATGCAGCTGAGGTGCAGATCAAAGGACTGATAATGAGCCCAGACTCTTGCATCTTCTCATACACAAAAAAGTGCTAAATTCCTTAACTTATCTGCCTTTTAAAATTAACAATAATCTTTTGATGCTCAGACTACATGCCCTTTGTTGCAAAATTCTTATGTATCCTAGATCCCACCAGGCCTCCTCAGAGCAGGTCTCTTAGGATTACTTGAGATACTGCCTCCTGGGCTTCAGCCCTAAAACTTCCCACTGAATAAAACGTAACCCTCAGCTTTGACTGTGGATATTTTGTTTAGCCGACACTCCCAACATAAGTGAGAGGTAGAGCACACTCTGGGAGCTGGTGGTGGACAGGGAAGCCTGGCGCCGTTCAGTCCATGGGGTCACAAAGAGACAGACACGGTCGAGTGACTGAACCGAACCGAACTGATGTAACTGGAATACATACCATGCTCAGTTTAATTTTTAAGAAATTGGGACATAAAAGGCAGTTAGTTTGAAAGAAAGAACAGAATTCTGAACTCCTAATTTCCAATCCATACCTTTTGTTCTATATTAAGTCCTGTTCACAATCAACCAGGCCACCCAACCCCACTACAGACAAATTCTGATAAATCCGTGGATCTAACTTCCAAATGTTGGTTTTCAAACCTGACAAGTACAAGTCTGTACTACACTCCAAAGACTGGCCTCAAACTCAGGGTGGTCTGGGTGTGACGTGGAAACCCCAGGGTCCTTAGGGACCAGGACTTTTCCTTGTCCTTGGGCAAGATCCTCCCCCGCCACACACACACACAATCTAAGGGCACTGATACTGTAAACTGCTGTTGCTGCCCAGTGATCAAGTCACGTCTGACTTTCTGCAGCCCCATGGACTGTGGCACGCCAGTGGGGAAGAACAAATCTGACTCCATCCTGGATCTGTTTCTTCCACTTTAACCCTTGTATTTTATTGCTTTTGCTACAAGTCAGTCACTAAAGGAATGTTGCCTATAGCTTAAAGTATATATAATGGAGCCTCTCCAGGGACCTTGCCTCCTATTCCTGAATGTTAAGCTTGGTTTAGCTCATAGGAAACATCCTGACCGGACGCACCTTAAACGGCTGCAGAAAAAAAGAAATTAGCGTATCCAGCCCCAAGGAATGCGTGGTGACTTGTCACCTTTTCACCGTACCTCCTCAGCTCTCCCTCTTGTAACGTAAGAGAAACTAGCATCCAGAGTCAGGCAGGACGTTCTTTAGGACGCTGGTCCCTCATCTTCTGGGTGTGCGGGGCTTCTGAATAAAGCCACTGTTCTCCGCCCCAACACCTCCTCTCTCCATCCATCAGCCTGTTGTGCAGCAGAATGAGCTTGGACTCAGTAACTATACTGTATTTTCAAGCAAGATAACATGTCTAAAAGACCTGTATCAGGGACCTACAGATCTCTAAAACATTCAAAGTCTAAAACTGAAGTTTCTGCATATTCAGGGCCAGTCTTCAGGATCTCAGCAGATCTCTGGCATCCTACGAGAAGCTGTGGAGAGAAGAGCTGAACAACGGATCCCACATCTGAGTGCACTTTAGAGAGGGGGACAAGAAGACATTGCCGAAAGTTGCAGTCAGCACCAGGGGCTGTGACCATCACATTGCTTGCTTGCCCTGAAAGCCCTCTTGGTGAGACTCTGCCTCCATTACTCTGCTTTGTGTTTGTTTTGCTTTTTTTTCCCTCTATTTCCTACAGAGTTAAAATACGTCCACCTAGGAGTCTTAAACACAACCACTAAATGCTTCCATTTGCAAGAAGACTTTGTTTGCCCTGTTGCAGGAAATCAGCCTTCATCCTTCCTTTCCAATAAGATGCTGAAACACCTCCCTTCCCACCCAAGTGAGAAAGAGGCACCTTCACTCATCACACTCTCTTTCTCTGGTTAATAGCAGCGTATTTTATAGAACCTGGATGTGTTCAGCTTGGTTTGTCAAGAGATGGAGGTTCTGTGTTCTGTCTGCACCATAGTTAATTTACATGATTTGAACCTCTTTTGGAGACAGTTTGTTCTGTATCATCAGATTTAAGTGTCTCCAAGCTGCTAGCAGAGGAGCAGAGAAGCTTATGACGGTCCTTTCATAGGAGACGCGCATCACAGGAATATAAACCCGCCCCTCGGAGGAGCAGCGCTGATATAAATCTGCTCTGATCCTACTCAAGGGTGTTGGAATGTGTTTATTTTCCTGTTGTTATTATTTCAGTGTTTGCCTTCTAGAACGAACCTGGCTGATAGGGACTGTTAACTAAGATAAAGTGTTTCCACCAAAACCTCCTGGTGATGCATATTGGCCAAATCTTCGTTTTGAATCTTGCCCAGAAACAACCATTAGAGGTTGTTTTTAGTATATTTAAGGAAGGAAAAGGAGACAACAAAGAAGGAGAGGGAAGAGGAGGAGAAGAGGAGGGGGAAACAGACATTCTACATTTCTGCTTGGTCGTCCAGCTAAATCAGTTTATTTCAAGTTTCTCTTAGCAAGAGCTTCCTCGGAGAAACGCTATGGAACGCTAATCTATTCTGAATAGATTTGTAGAGACTTTTTCTTAAGCAGGTCTTGCTTTTAAGGGCTCCGTGTAGCATTCACATTTGGAAAAGAGCTCCTCCATGTCTGCGTTCTCTGCAAACACACATGCGAGAGCCCTGGATGCTTATGCTCAGGCGTGTGGAGCTGCTGGGTTTAAATAATGGCCCTTGCCAACAGCAGAAACCTACCCATATCTAATTTACATGGGAACTAAGTAACTGGCATTTGGCTGGGCTGACTGAGAACATCATGATTTTAAATATGATCTCGATGTATCAGTGTTCACCAAGAGATCTTAGTAAAGTAAGATGCATAAGCAGCTGATTTCAGACTAGAATAATGATGTGCACAGTTGCATAAAAGACACATTGACAGTATCCTACAACAAGGACTGGTACTGTTTTCTATATATGTATACACATTACCTTGTTCTCTCTTGTGGATCGGATTTCTAGGATGCAATTGCTTATCTTTGCTTCTCTGGGCATAATTGACTTATACCATTCATGACATAGGCACAGGAAAGGCTTTCTAAATGACAGCAGTTAAGAGCAGCAATGAAGCTGAATTCTGCATATTTAAGATGATTTCTTTTTCCCCACTGTAACAGATGCTCACCAGGCTCAGAGAAGTTGCAAGTGGTTCCTTAGAGGCGGCACAGTGCAGGATAGGATGGTGAGCCGCCCTGACGGAGTCCATGTGCTGAATGTGACACTAGAACAGCCTCACCGGCAACTGTCCTCATTAATCATAAGAAACGAGTCAGGCTAACACCACTAATTAGGAAAAAATTAATTGCTTGGACCAAAAAATAGGCATTTGGCAGGATACCAAGTATCTCTGTTGGTTTGTGTAAGTCCTGCCTGGAGGCAGGTAAACAAACTAAATTGCCATTTTAGACTCTTCAAGCTTTTATGATTTTTTAATAATTAATATATAATTGGATAGTTTGATAAATTCAGAAAACAACTTATTTACTTCAAAATCATGTAAGAAAGAGTTTTCTCTTTTTTTCAGGGGAGAAGTGGCTCTGCCAAGAAGCACACCAGTGGAAAGTTCGCCTGTGAAAGCACACATTCCTCCCCGTCACCTCGAATTCCCAAAGTGCACACATATGGCCTGGACTGGAAACCCACAGACTTGCTTTCACATGGACCAGTGTTGCCAAGCAGATGGCCACATGATAGCCTGAGAGCCTCCTGCTCCACCTCTGGGATCCTCAAGATAGGGACTTTGCCTGTGTCCAGTCTGCGTTACCTGTGACACCTAGCGTCCATCTAACTGTCTGTTTCTCCATTCATCCATCCATCTATCCTCTCTATACATCCACCTACCTACCCGAGTTTCCATCTGTGGTAGTGGCCTCGTCTCTACGTTATGTCCAACACTTGCGACTCCATGAACTGTAGCCCGCCAGGCTCCTGTGTCCGTGGGATTTCCCAGGCAAGAATATTGGAGAGGGTTGCCATTTCCTTCTCCAGGAAATCTTCCCAACCCAAGGATCAAACCTGTGTCTCCTGCATTGGCAGGTGGATCCTATACCACTGAGCCACCTGGGAAGCCCCAAGTATCTATCTAGTTGCAACTGAAAATAATTAGATGAAGACTCAGTGGAAACAGAAAGATCACATGTCCTCCATAACACAATAAAATAAAAAGTAGTTTGCCCAGAGCTCATGTACATCCTTGGCTGATTCATGTCAATGTATGGCAAAACCAATACAGTATTGTAAAGTAGAATAAAGTAAAAATAAAATTAAAAAAAATAAATAAATTGAGGAATAATTTATTTACAGATTGTGTTGGTTTCTGCCAAACATCAACGTGAATCAGCCGCAGGTGTATGAATGTCCCTTCCCTCTTGCGCCTCCTCCATCACCTTTCCCATCCCACCCCTCTAGGTGTTTGCAGGGCCCCGGTTTGAGTTCCCTGAGTCAGACAGCAAATTCCCACTGGCAGTCTGCTTTGCATATGGTAATGGAAGTTTCCCTGTCACTCTCTCCATACATCCCACGCTCTCCCACCCCCCGCCTCTCCGTGCCCATGAGTCTGTTTTCTATGTCTGCATCTCCACTGCTGTCGTGCAGATAATTTCATCAGTACCATCTTTCTACGCTCCATAGATATTTGTTAGTATATGTCTTTACCTGCTGACATTCAGAGCATGACGGGTTCCTGAAGTCAGAAGGTCCTCTGTGATTGTGAGAATGAGAACAGAGGAGTCAGGAGAAGTGAAAGAACTTTCCCAAACAGTGCTTCTTAAAAGCCAGCTGGAACTCGAGTGCCCTTTACCTTGAACATCTTGCCTATATTTACTTCAGTGGTGAAATGCTCACCAGAGGAATTTAAAGTTCCTGAAACATCACTCTTCCAGGATAAGAGAAAGAATTACTATTTTAACAAGCTTTGCATGAAGCCGCATGGATTACCTGGGAAGGTTTCAAATTGTTCCTCAAGATCATGGACCCAATACAGTGGCCAGAAGAAGCACAGGAAAAGGGCAAGAGCTTTGACTTAAGGGGAGCTCGCAGTACAGCGCAGCAGGGAGGTGGGGTCGGTACTAAAGGACCATGAGCACCGACTAATGGATCAGACCATCCTGTCTAGTTCAAGGCTGGCCTTTTCACCCTCCACCCTGTTCATGAAAAAGTAAGTGAAGTCTCTCAGTAGTGTCCGACTCTTTGCGACCCATGGACTGTAGCCCACCAAGTTCCTCCATCCATCCTGTCTAGTTCAAGGCTGGCCTTTTCACCCTCCACCCTGTTCATGAAGGTTGGCCAAACCAGAGCTCTCTTTCGGTTTCATCTGCTAAGATGGCTTTGCTTTGAAACCTCAGAAACTGTTTTTCTTCTATAATGAAGTCCCTCACTCATAATTCTTTTTTTTTCTGTGTTTATTTCATAGTATTCAACAATTATGAGTGGAATCATCTCATTAATTCATTGCTGGCAAGAACAAATGCTCTGAGATGTGTAAGGATGACAACTCTCTGGCATGAATCTCTGGCAGAATCTGGAGTATTTTGTCTATAATTCAAAAGGGTCTGTGCCTGTGAAAATCCTTCAGAAAGTAAGCCCGAAATTACCTCTAGCTACTTTCATTATGTGGAACAATCCTCTACCCAGAGCACATTGTGTTACAAAGGACAGAGAAATGGCCAGATGGTATTTTGAGTGTTCTGGGTAGCGTTATTGTACAGAACACAGGGGACGGAGCGGCTGTTAAGTGCTGGGAGCATCCGGACGTGGCCGGCACTGCTCAGTGGGGTGAGATGGCTCAGGGAGAACTGTTTCAAACACGGATGGCCTCATCCCAAAGTTTAAATTCTGTCAAATCGCCCCTCTGTGATGATAATTGCTCGTAGGAGTGATAAATGGGCCTCAGTAAAACAAGGTCTGGGCAGCTCTCTGAATCAACTTATTACAATGCAGAAGTTTGATTCTATAAGCTGACAGTTTAGAAACAATTTTTACTCAACCCCCAGGAACCATCTCCAGACAGCGAGCTAAGACTAAATGACCTCATTCTCTATTGTGCATGTCACAGGTATACAATTGGCAGGGACATCCCAGGGTTTGTCCTGGCTGAGCTATTAATAACAGCAGGGTAAGCCTAATTAGCGATCCAAAAACTCTAATCATAAATGAACGCCGTAAAACACCTACAACTGTAAATAAGACTAGCGTATCTCTGAACTTCATGTTAAATTATAGGATGTGTTCCTCATAATTAAAACCCCAGATAGTTTCTTCCATTCAGCTTCACACAAACTCTGTAAAAGCAGTGTTAAATACCTCTATGAACTATCGGGAGGATGCTACAGACACAGGTAATTTCTTAGGTTTTAAGATCCAAGCTGGTTATTGAACTAACCTGTGAGAGTACACAGAAGCACAGAAACCACAGAACTTATGTACGTATCAACATCTCTTAATTCAAGCCTCTTGTTTCAGAGGTTACAATGAAATCTGCTTCTAATGTTAACATGGAAATTTTTTCTTCCTAGGAAGTATTTCCATCATTCTTTACCCATAAGAATTCCTTCTTTTTATTTCATTTAAAGATTTCTTGCTTGTCACCATAATAAGAGTTCTGAGTAAAAACAGGGTTCCGAGCAAATTGCAAGATGTCTAATTAAAATTGACCTTTCAGCATAGACCATTCCTTTGCTTAACCAATAAGTATTTATAAAGTTTCTCTTTGTTGTGGCTTTCAAGCAGTTTGGGGAAATAAAGGAAACAAAAGACGTGTAAGACATGGCAGCATGCAGGAGAGACGTCAAGCCTCATTTCGAATGTGTGCATGAACCGGGGATCTACTTACACCAGGGCTTCCCACTGGCTCAGAAGGTAAGGAATCTGCCTGCAGTGCGGGAGGCCTGGGTTCACTCCCTGGGTGGGGAAGTCCTCTAGAGAAGGGAATGGGAACCCACTCCAGTATTCTTGCCCGGAGAATTCCAGGGACAGGCCATGGGATCGCAAAGACTCAGACACTGTTGAATGACCAGCGCACACAATGCACAATAATCTTGACAAGAAAAGTGCGGATAGAGCCACAGTGGGCCACCACACCTCCTCGCTGTCTCTCCTTCGAGGCATGATCTTTTCCCAGGACAGTAGCATCCCATGATGGGACTGTTACCCATTACCTTCCATTCAAGCTCTCTTATTTTCATATCTGATGCAAAAAAAAGAACACTTAAGAATTTCGGTGTGCACCCTGGAGAGATTCAGACCCTCTTCGCTTTCTCTCGCCAGATAAGTGGTCTCCATGCACTGGTCTTCTGAAATGGTCTTCTTCTCTGTTATGAAAAGAGTGGTTGAAATCATGTCAATTTACATATTGCTATGAATTCCTCTGGCTTTTAGCAATACTTTTCAAATCTTCTAAGGAGAGTTCAGAAAAAAATTATTTCACTGCATGCATGCCTGACTTACAGAAACTGGTAATGCCTGCTATTTCAAATTGGCTCCTGAGTAGTCTTCCACCCTCTTCCGCCAGGTTCCTGTCACTCTGAATGCTTCCCAGGCTGCCTTCCCTGGCACAAAATGAGAGCAAAGGAACGAACTAACCTGGGTTTGAACAGCTATTGGCAGTGTCAGCTTCTCCAAACTTGCCCCCATTCTTCCCATGATCCCAGGTGGAAATAATGCCTCTGCAATTCATAACAAACAGTACAGGTTCCACAGTCTCCCGAACACACCCCAAGTCTTATATTTCTGGTCTTGCAGAGCTGATGTAACTTTAAAAAATGTTATTATGGCTTATGTGAGCAAATTTTAAAGCTTCTCAATATTTACATTTATTTTTGATACTTGGAGAAGAACTGAAAGGACAGCTTTCATATTTCAGCCATTTGTAGGAAGTATGCTCTGTATGGACCTTACATGTGATAATAATCAGATGGCTATCTTTTACTGAGTGAATGGTTTATTGCAAAGACGAGGGCAGTTCATGCAGAACAAGGAATATGAGGGTTGACTTGTCTTATAAATGTGAGATGATTCACTGTTATCTTTTTTGTTTGCATCTTAAAATGTTCTCCTCTCTCTAAAGAATATGGGTCTTATAAGCCTCATTATTATGGAGGTAATTATTCCAAATTTTGTTTCCTTGTTTGGGGGGAGGGTAGCGTGCCCAGACAAAGGTAAATGGAAATGCTCAGTAGCGCAATAATTTGTGCGCGTATAAGGAAAGCACTCAGAACAGCCCTGGGAGGGAGACTTCATTGCAGAACTGCAGACACCGGGGCTCTCCAGCTCCTGGGAGAGGCCGTCTCTTCCTTGGGTGCCCGCATCTACGAGCGCTTGGATCTGGTGGCTGTTGTGATGCTGGAGACACTGAGGGCTGCTTGGAGGGCTGCATCTGCATAAGGAACTTTGGGGCTTCCTGGCCATCAGGTCACTGAGAGGGGGCCCATCCTCAGACCTGGGACCCAGAACCAGGCGGGGCCAGGGTGAGTGTGAGCACAGCTGGTGTCCAGCACACTGATCCTTCCCCGGCCTGGCTGTCCAGAAAGCCATGTGGACTGTCAATGCGGAGGCAGATGGGGCTACAGGCAAAGCCTCAAGGAGCCATCTTGGAGCTTTTCTGGGGGTCCAGTGGTTAAGAATTCACCCTCTGATGCAGAGGGCACAGGTTCGATCCCTGGATGGGGAACCAAGAGTAATTATTACTCTCTAACAATAACCCCCAAAATAGGCTTAAAAAACTCATTACATAAT